>CM053033.1:49712218-49882218 GCA_028564925.1 Lithobates sylvaticus
TTTTTTGTATAATGTGGAAGATGTTACGCCGAGTAAATAGATACCCAACATGTCATGCTTTAAAATTGCGCACACTCATGGAATGGCGACAAACTACGGTACTTACAGTGCCTTGAAAAATTATTCATACCCCTTGAAATTTTCCACATTTTGTCACGTTATAACCAAAAAAATGCAAATGTATTTTATTGGGATTTTATGTGACAGACCAACAGTGGAAGGTAATTGTGAAGTGGAAGAAAAATTATAAATGGTTTTCAAATTCTTTTACAAACATCTGAAAAGTGTGGCGTGCATTGTGTTTTAGGTTGAGAATTAGGCAGAATCTCCCCGACGGCTTCTTTATTAGAAAGATAAGGAAGTAGAACCCTAGGCAACGCTCCTCCGGAGGCACCTGCACCACCCCCTGATACATCAGGTCCCCTAACAGGTCCTTCATGGCCAGGGCTTTGGCAGGTCCGTCACACAAAACCTCTCCGGAGGAAGTCTCACAAATTCTATTTTGTAACCTCGAGCCAGTATACCTAGAATATACGGGTTCTCGGTTATATCTGCCCAAGGAGGAAGAAACTCCTGAAGCCTTCCTCCTACCGGCAAAGCCGAGTCATTGCAGGATTGAAAAGGACTTTTCCTTTGCCCTTGCCTCTCTGTGCTGACCAATCCCTTCCTTTTTCCTGGGGCCTGTTACCCTGATTCTTTTGAGGTCGAAAAAAAACCACCTAGCCGGCTGCTTTTTTTTTTTTTTTATAGGAAAGGATTTTTTCCTGTCCGCCGTTCTATCCAAAATAGACTCCAGGTTAGGACCAAAAAGAAGATCCCCCAAAAAGGGAACCCCACATAGTTTGTTTTTGGAGGCTGTATCACCAGGCTATGTCTTCAGCCATAGAGCTCTCCTGGCTGAGTTTGTCAAGGCCCCGGATCTGGCGGACATCCTAATGGATTCCGCAGAGGCGTCTGAAATATAAGAGACTGCAGCTATAAGAGTCTGAAAGGAATCCAAGATTTCCTACTTGGGTGAATCTGCCAAAATGTGTGCCTTTAGCTGATTCAGCCAAAATTCAAAATTTCTGGAAACACAGGTGGTAGCCATAGCTGGCTTGAGATTTGCCATAGACTGCCAGGCTTTTTTAAGTTGTTGATCCATTCTTTTATCCATAGGATCTTTAAGGACCCCCATGTCCTCAAATGGGAAATCAGTTGACCGGGACACCTGCAAAAAAGCTGCGTCTAGTCTTGGTACCTTATTCCAGAGAGACTCTGGATCCCCGCTAAAGGGAAAGCGCCTTTTATGCGCTCTTGGAAAAAAAGGGTTCTCTCTCTGGCTCTGCCCATTCTTTCCTAATGGTTTCTGAGATCACTGAATGTACGATTTCTTGCTTCACTGAGCCCAGCATACATTCTATCATGCAGCGATAATTCTTTTTTCTCATCTTCCAGCCCCAAAGTTGCTTAAATTGCTTTTAGCAGATTATCTACTTTCTCCACGGACAATTTATACCTAGGAGGAGCATCTTCTGCCTCCTCCTCTTCCCCAGAGTGAGATTGAGAACCTTCCCTTCGGGTAGTAGTACCATCCTCTGCTACCGTTGGGATTAATTGCGAGTCCTGAGAGGGATCAGCGGTAGTAGCCTGACTCAGGGATGGTGCTACAATGGAAGAGCAGAAGGCTTGTATAGTAGCATCTAGCTCTTTGACCGATGCAATTATTTCGCTGCATGCAGAAGAAGCCTCTTCCTTTACTAACGAGTCAATGCAGACCTGGCAGAGAGCCTTCTTCCACCCCACTTGTAACTTTGTCTTACATGCAGGGCATCTTCAGAAAAAAAAAAAAAAAAAAAAAAAAGACAAAAGACAACCAATCCCTAATGAGTCAGAGCTTCTAACAGGCTCGCCATAGGTGCACAGAAGAAGAAAAAAAAAAAAAAAAAACACAACAGCTCCCTGTGCTCAGACAGGCCCCACCACCAAGGGGATAAAAACACTGAGGGAAGACCCCAAGGATGGACTGCCCACACCCTTACCTGGGCCTTGCTGGTGCCCAAGCCTGTCCCATTTGTAGCTGCCGTTGTCTCCATAGCGGTGTGCATCGAACGGTGGCTTTTCGGACCGGATTCCGGAATCGAAACCGCTGCTGCGTCTGACCGGAACCGGAAATATAGGCACCAGACTGTTCCTCCCTTCTCTCCCTGCGCGAATGCCTGCCTCTGGCGCCACCCCCCTTCCAAATTACCTCACTTCTGGTTCGACGAGGCTCCTGCCTCAACCAACATGGCGGCGGCCTGTAACACCGCCGCGTCTTTTAAAAAATAGCCTGCGAGCGGTGCCGCCGCCTAAGGAGCAGCCCAGGACAGTCTCAGCTCCATCTGAGTCAGGAAGGGAGAAAAGGAGCCCACTTACCGGACGCCCTGTGGCGAGGTGTGGGAGGAGCAGACCCTGCAAAAAAGGTAAAGATAAGATGGGGTAGGCAGCCCCTGCCGGAGGAAACGCGAAAACTGAGGAGATGTGGGGGAGGCCTCCTTTTAAAAAAGATGGTGGTGTTGGGCGTTTCCTGTTTCCCGGTGGTAGGGGCCGGTCTCATGTGCTGTCCTGAAAGACGATTAGGGAAGTTTTAGATCCTGCTCTCAAATTTTTTCCCTCGGAAAAAGTCCGCTAGAGCCCACACACGATCGGATTTTCCGACAACATAATCCGATCAGACTTTTTCCTTCGAAATATCCGACCGAGTGTATGGGGCATAACACATTTTCTAAAGATTGCCCTTTATTTGGCTCTATCCATCTTTCCATCAACTCTGACCAGCTTCCCTGTCCCTGCTGAAGAAAAGCATCCCTACAGTATGATGCTGCCACCACCATGTTTCACAATGGGGCTGGTGTGCTCAGGGTGATGTACAGTGTTAGTTTTCCTCCACACATAGCGTTTTGCTTTTAGGCCAAAAAGTTTTTTTGGTCTCATCGGACCTGAGCACCTTCTTTTACATGTTTGCTGTGTCCCCCACATGGCTCATCACAAAAGGTACCGCTTCTGGATTTCAGTGGCTTTCTTCTTGCCACTCTTCCATAAAGGCCAGATTTGTGGAGTGCATGACAAAAATAGTTGTCCTGTGGACGGATTCTCCCACTGGAGCTGTGGATCTCTACAGCACCTCCAGAGTTACCATGGGCCTCTTGGCTGTTTCTCTGATTAATGCTCTCCTTGCCCGGCCTGTCAGTTTAGATCGACGATCAGGTCTTTGTAGGTTTGCAGTATTCCATTTTTGGATGATGGATTGAACAGTGCTCCGTGAGATGTTCAAAGCTTGGGATATTTATACATTTTTTACCCAACCCTGCTTTTTAACTTCTCCACAACTTTATCCCTGCTCGGTCTGGTGTGTTTTTTGGCCTTCATGAGGTTTGTTCACTAAAGCTTCTCTAACAAACATTTGAGGGCTTCACAGAACAGCTGTATTTATACGGATATTAAAATTACACACAGGTGGACGTTATTTACTAAATTAAGTGACTTCTGAAGGCAATTGGTTCCACTAGATTTTAGTTAGGGGTATTGGAGTAAAGGGGGCTGAATACAAATGCACGCCACATGACAAGTACTCTTCATGGAGAGATCTAGGGGGTCTATAAGACTGCAAATTCCTCCTTTATGCTTAAAAGCATTCAAAAATGCCAAGTTTGGCTGCTCTGAACGCGGTAATTTTTTAAAATCTGGCAACTTTAGTAAACCGAAAGTGATGTCATGACACCACTTACATGTTAGTAGATCAGATACCCGATCAAAGCAGATTCCGGCATTGTTCGGGGCTCCGGCAAGCCAGCGGACGTGCCGGGAGTCTATGCCCAGAAGTGGGTGCAAATACCCGTCTTAGGCATTCTTTTATAGGGTCTACATTCTACTCTGAGGAACTGGTGCACTCAGAACTAGGAAGCCAATGACTCTTTAGCGCAAGCCCATCCAGACAGCTGCTAACAGCAAAGCACCATAACTTGGCAAAATCCCTACCAGTGTATGCCATTGCTTGGTGTTTACAATAGCAGTCCAACAATGAAGGTTGACACAAAGTAGTAGAGCCACTCTCTGCATCAGCAAGCACCAACCAAGCCCAAAGACTTGCAGTTTCAGTTGACAGCAAAGAGACAAGGACTTGACAAAAACAGGCAATTTTTGCATTTTCCAAATATTGTCTTAGCTTGGAAAATGAAAATAAATGCAGCCACCACGTCTAAGGACTGGTAAACTACAAAACATTACAATTTTGTTCGTTATAGAGATATATATCCCCTACTGTATCTTCTAAACTAGTAAGAAAAATAAAAAAACTAGACATACATTAGATATTTTATCTATGGCATCTTTGTGTTTATTTCAGAACTACTGCAAAGAGCAATGCAGATTGCCACATAGCAGTAATCCAGTACTTGCAATATACTATAAAATGTAATGACTTATTGATCTATGGTCTCCCGTTTATTTTTTAAATAAGTAAAAATAATCTGTGCTGTAGCACTTAAATTTTAAGTGCATCTACTCTTAAGGGCCATACATGGGCTAAATATCGGGTGGATCAATAGAAACCGGCTGACATTCAGCAGCCAGTCTGGCTTCTGTCAGAGGGGCATGACGGAAAAAAAAAAAAAAAAAAAATAATAAAAATCACTATACTATCATCGGCTTGGCAATACAGGATCTCAGTCCGAGCTCTTCCGTTTTTTTCTTTCGTTCAGCCCGCTGGGTTGAACGGGAAAAAAAAAAAAAAACTGATAGTCTTTTAGTCTGCAGCTTTAGTCACCTGCAAAGTCTCCAAAATACCTATTGAGCTGGCCAGTGAGTTCTACCCAACGTAGCCTCCTGTGATTGTGTGGCAACAATACTGCACTGCTTCTAAATTAAGAGCAGAGTTGCCACTCGTGTAGGCAGCAGGATGGAAAAAACATTGGCGGGAGCGTGGCTATCACCATGGTCACTGAGGACTCACAAACCTGTAGCTCACTAATCAACACATTCCAGTCAATGCTCTTTGGCTTGACAGTGCTACCCCGGTTGCTGAAAGATTCCAACAGTGAGCTGCAATTTCTGGGAGGGGGGAAGCATGTTGGACAAAAAAAAAAAAAAAAAAAAGAAGGAGGATTTGCATCAGTCAGTGAAGGATGATTTTGTATGAGGCTTGTGCATTACATAGAAACTTCATTGGTACTTATTTAGACTGTTCAGGAGTTTTACAAGCAAAATCTGGTTGCACCTCCATAAGCAAGTCAAGCCTTTTAGGTCAATTTTTCAGGTTGAGAATATTTTGAGGAAATACAGAAATTGCCTGTTGATCTTGCCAAAGTGCAGTGTCCTTGTTTCTTGCTGTGCATTGAAACTGCAAGTCAACTATTCTTTCGGCTTGGCTGGCCCTTACCGATGCAGAGAACATTTCTACTGCTTTGGGGGTCACCTTTTCGGTGAGCCTTACTCATCTATCATTATTAGGCTGGTATTTTAAAACTATGCCATGGCACGCACTGGTAGACCCCAGGCAAAAACTCCAAACTCAATGCCCCAGGCAAGGTTTTCTAGGATGAATAAAGTTGGATTTAGACTTGTGCAGTCTGCTGCGTGAAGGACAAACCCCTGATGGCGTTCAGTATTGGATCTTTCATGTGGGTGATCCAATTCAGTGCATGGAAGCAGTGGCCCCATACTTTATACAGGAGATTTTAGTTGTACTTTAAACATAAGAATAGCATTTAGACATGTTCGATTTGTTTTGCTATGAAATTCAGACGAAAAGTTTCATTAAAATCAGGAAAATTAAGATGTATCAGTCACAATAGTAACAAATTTCAACTAATCAGAAATAAATTAGAAACAATACAACTTCATTCATTCTGACCTGGTTACGGTTTGAAGCATCCAAACTAACACCAACATAACGAATTATCTGAATTGATTGAGATCAATTTAGTTTTTATATGTTGCTTTAACTTTTTTTTTTTTTTATAATGAAAAATGTCCCACATATGAAATGGAAACATATTGCAATAAATACAGAAAGTGAAGCAAGATAAAGATTTCTAATTATTGTGCTTGGGTTGGATGGAGGTGGATCCATCAAAAATTCTGAACAGAAGGAACAAAATTAATTTCAGGATTCATTCCATTAGTTATGTTAGGATTCAAATATGCTGATGGATCCACCTCCATTCAACCCAAACAGAGCGTGCAAGTATTCTCCTGAAAAATAACACGTTAAAGCAAATATAGCCAATCTTCTGAAATAAGTTTCCTAGATTCCGAATTGAGTCAAGTTATCTGAATATACAAAACGAATTCCAAGAACAAAATCATTCTAACAGAACGAATATGATGAAAGGCAAAGATAAACTTAAAAAAATGAATGAACAAATTTTTCCATCATGCACATCTCTAATATCATATACAGTAGAAAAAATGTGAACCCCATTGGAATTACCTGGTTTTCTGCAGTAATTTGCAATAAAATGGGATGTGACCTCAATGTGGATCATATTAGACCAATTACTGCCAGGTAATTCTAATAGGGTTCACATTTTTTTTTTTTAATTGTACGGTGGCAAGAAAAAAGTAACACCTTTCATAAAAACCTTAAATAAACAGATTAAAAGGGACTGCAAATATCAATATTTCAAGACAGCCAATGGTAATTCCCTATTACATGCTTTAAGCCACTTTCAAACTGGGGTGTGGGGGGGGGGGGCCGGGGTAAAGAAAAAAAATTAGCGGCGCTATTCAGCTGCATATCTGGGTGCTTTTAACCCCTGCTAGCGACCAAAGGGGTTAATAGCGCCCGCAAAGTGCAGCAGTGATTTGCAGGCACTTTGACAGCGCTGCCCATGAATTCCAATGGGTAGGGGTGGGAGGAGCAGTGTATACACCGCTCCTCCACGGCTCTAAAGATGCTGCTTGCAGGACTTTTCCCAACGTCCTGCCAGCGCACCGCTCCAGTGTGAAAGCCCTCAGACTTTCACATTGGGGTGACAGAAGAGGCGCTTTACAGGCGCTATTTTTAGCGCTAAAACGACTAAGGCGACTCAATGTCAAAGTAGCCTTAGACTTCAGACAGAAACTTTCCATCTTCAGAATTGTATTCAACATTCTGCGGGTTGGATCAAGAAGGATGAGAAAAAAAAATAAAATACAAATAAAATCTTAGCTATACAATTAGGATTAGAAAACCATAAAAAATAAAAAATAAAGTGTGTGTAAATACTTTAATTCACAAACCAAATGCAGATAAAATGGACATTTTTGTGGTTGGAATGAGACATGTATTAATACTGGACTGTGTACAACTTTGGTATTTCCTGTAGAATAGCAGCAGCCAAAAATGGCATACATCATTTAACTATGGCTCTCTTGTTAAGACATATGAGCAGGGCTGCTCATACAGACACTATTCATGCAGACAGCGAGATTCCTCAGTACTGGAACACATTACATCTAGAGATGAGCCAAACACCCCCCCTCGTCCCCAGTTCAGACCTGAACATTCAAAAAATGTGTGCAAACACAGTTACAGTCTATGGAACATGAAAAATCAAGTGTTCATTGTAAAGGCTTATATGCAAGTGTCGTTTTTTTTCTTAACTTCATCATGGGGTTCCCCTTTACCACTTCAATACTGTATAATACACACACACACACACAAAAAAAAAAGTTAACTTAGCCTTAAAAAAAAAAAAAAAAAAAAAAAAAAAAAAAACACACATATGTAGTTGATATTGCATATTCACCTGTCTGCTTTTAGATACATCCAAGACACTTTTCCTGTTTAGTAAAGAGTAATACGACATTAAAAATTATATACCTGAAATAGTGATGCCAAAGGTTGCGGCCATATACGTTGGTCACATGTATTCACAGATAAACCATTGTTGGCAGCTTGTCCAGTTCATCAGTCTGTGAAAAAGACGACATTTGTAAGAATGTTATGTTATAGCGAGCAACGTTTTATGGTCTATGAATATAAAACTCTGTGCAAAACACAAGAAATGCAAACACTATAAATGCCTACTGTGACTACCTGCTTGGGAAAAAAAAATAAAAAAAAATAAAGTGGGTGCGATTTTCAGGGGCTGCAGGTAGAGCCTGCTGGTGGGGGGGGGGGGGGGCGGTAAGAAAGAGGGGGTGAAAAAGTGGAGGGCTGGGACGTGGGCACTCACAGTCGCAGGGCACTTACTGTACTGTAGAGTGTAGCAGCGCTTAGACGAGCCGTAGGAGAGGTAGTGAGCAGTGCCGTTTGGCCCCAGGGGTTGGGCTGGGTCCTGGGGTTGTTTCCCAGCTCAGGCATAGTATAGCCTTTCCCCTGCCACATAGTACCTTTCTCAACACACCTTCAGTGTCACTTACAACTCTACTTCTCTTACCATTGTGGTCCCCCAAGGTTCTGTCCTTGGACCTCTCCTATTCTCAATCAACACTTCCTCCCTGGGTCAGCCGATAGCCTCCCATGGCTTCCAATACCATTTCTATGCTGATGACACCCAAATCTATCCCTCTACGCCTCAGCTCACACCCTCCCCATATGTGCCACTTCCCCCGACTTGTTTTGTGTCAAGATAAATGGCACAACTATCAGTCTGTCCCCACATGCCAGGGTGCTAGGGGTAACCCTGGACTCTGAACTGTCCTTTCAGGCCCACATCCAATCCCTGTCCAAATAATGCAGCCTCAGAATCTGCCCCTTTCAACCATTGACACCTCTAAGCTTCCAATTCGCTATCTCTCGTCTTTACTAACTCCCTCATTGTATTACCTTTACATAGCTATTCCCCCTTCAGTCCATCACGAACGTTGCTGCCAGGCTCATCCACCTTACCAACCATCCAGTGTCTACTACCCCTCTCTGCCAATCCTACAACTAGCTTCTCCTCACCCAAACAAATACAATTCATAAGTACTAACAATAACTTACAAAGCCATCCACAACTCTACCCCCAGCTACATCACTAACCTGGTCTCAAAATATCAGCCAAATTATTTTCTATGTTCCTCCCAAGAACTCCTGCTCTTTAGTTCTTGTCACCTCCTCCCATGCTCACCTCTAGGACTGCTCCCGAGCTTCTCACATGCTTTGGAACTCCCTACCCCAATCTGTCCGACTATCTCCTAATCTACACATCTTTAGACAATTCCTGAAAACCATCTTTAAAGAAGCCTATCCTGCTTTCAACGAATATATAGTTTTTACTTTCTCCATCAGCTCATCCCCCACTGTCATTGCCTTTTGTATCAATTGACTCTCCCTCTTAGATTGTAAGCCTTAAGCAGAGCCCTCTGATTCCTCTTGTACCAAATTGGGGGATGTGTTTTGTGGGCGACTGTCCCCGATTTGTTCTCCAGTCCCTCTTTCCTCCTCATTTGTCCCTCATTTTGGTCCAATCTATATAAAATTGTACATAAAAAAAAAATTTCTTTCAAAAAGGTGTTTCTCAGTGCTAAACCTTTCATCCAATTCCTAAATGGCTGCATTTGAAAAATATGTCAAAAGCCAAAATGAAGGTGAAAAAAAAAAGAAGTAGTGCTAAAAATAAGCACTTGTAGGTTTAACTTATCGTTTCTGTATAATTCTTCCTTAAGGGGGCATGACAGGGGGTGTGTCCTATGTCTACATGTGTATGATAATAGGTGCCCCTCATTCCCATCTCAAAGTTAGGAAGCATGCTTTACACAGCCTACACATAGTAGCTGCCACCATGATTTTGTCACAGAAACATGCATGGTTTACACCATGTACTATTGCAGTTTTGACCTTTAAAAGCGGAAGTAAACCCATTGATTTAACAGTTTAAAAAAAAAAAAAAAAAAAAGGCATGCTGGGAATGCTAACTGCACATTGGCTGTGCTCTCAACCAAACAGTCAAACCATCCAATGGCTGGTGTCTTAAAGGATCACATGTGCAGCACCGTGGCAGTTGAAGATTACAGAGTCAAAGATGGCGGCTTCCTTGGCTGAAAACGATAGGGGGGGGGGGGGGGTTTACTTCCACTTTAAGCATAGCAGCCAGTTTCAGGCAGACAAATTTTAGACAGCAATAGAAATTAGTAACAGTTATCTAGATGGGATATAAAGTAATTAGTTTGCATGGCTCTTCTGTAAACTGTAAAAAAAAAAAAAAAAAAAGTCAAAATCTGGTATAGAAGAGTCACCTGCGCTCATGAGTGACCCTGGGCATTCCTAGGGCAGGGACCGTTACTTAAAGCGGAGTTCCACCAAAATGGAACTTTCGCTCATCTGATTCCTCCCCCCTCCGGTGCCACAATTGGCACCTTTCAGGGGGGAGGGGGGTGCAGAGACCTGTATTATAAAAAGGTATCTGCACCCACTTCCGGGAATAGACTGTCGCGGGAGTCACGCCCCTCCCCCCGCTGTCTCCTGGGAAACACACAGGTCCCAGGAGATAGCGGGGACCACTTACGACGCGCAGCGCGAGCCGCGCAATGCGCAGTAGGGAACCGGGAAGTGAAGCCGCAACGCTTCACTTCTGGATTCCCTCAACGAGAATGGTGGCGGCAGCAGCCGAGAACCGAGTGATTGCTTGGCTTCGGCATCGCTGGACCGTGGGACAGGTAAGTGTCAGCAGCTGCAGTATTTGTAGCTGCTGGCTTTTAATAATTTTTTTTTTTTTTTTTTTTTTTTTTTTTTTAGGTAGACTCCCTCTTTAAATCATTCACTACTGCTCCAAGTGTAAATTTCCCCATCATGCTGCCAACCAGAATGCAATATTACACTTTCAGCATCACGTTGGACAGATATTTTGCAGCTTGCACTTAGTTCATGAAGCCAGCAGCTTCCTTGATGACCGGAGAATGGAGGAGGTAGCGGTGACAAACATGCCGCTCTAATCCACGGCATTCAGTCACTGTGGCTGTCTGTACACCAATTTACAGTTAGTCTTCCTAATCACCTACAGTATCTATGAACTGCAGGTAATTCTTGAAAAGAAAAAAAAAAAAAAAAAAAAAAAAAGAAGAAGAGATCAAAGACTACCTGAATCTGCTGCACCCAAGGCTTCACGTTTTCAAAACCTCTCCTTAACGATTTAACTTGACAGATAGTAACCCACGTTTAAAATGGCAGTTTTGCCACGTTTGCATTTAGAATAATGGACAAAAATGCCTATAAACGAAACTTGGGTTACTGCGTTTAGCGTCTGAACCCATTTTTTTGCTTTCGAAGAAACGCTGTTAAAACGCAACTGCCTAAAAATGGCAATAAACGAGACTGTATACATTGTCACATAGGATAACATTGAATGAGCTCAGGGGCAGTTGAAAAAAGCGTCCAACTGCCTCTGAATGTGCGTTTAGCAGCGTCCCCTGTACATGGGGCCTTAAGCTACAAGGCTCCATGCACACTGGCTAAGAAAAAAAAAAAAAGAAGAAGTTTTGCCTGTAGAACAAACTCCTTATGTCTGTGTCCATGTACATTAGGATGTTTACAGGCATATTTTGAGCTCAACGTTTAGAGGCAGGAAAAAATAAATAAAAAATTAAAAAAAAAAAAACCTTCTGGTTCGAGTTTGATTGGATCTCACTGGCAGAAAAAAAAAAAAAAAGTTCAGGAGCATGTGCAGTTGCAATTTTAACCTTTAAGAAGTGTCTGACTCTGTTGTGTCCAGTCAGGAAAGTAACAAAAGTTTTAAAGTATGGTAGACCTCAGTGGCTGCCTGTGCACTGTGGGTTCACGGGTGCCGCCCCCCCATCCATGCGCACGGCCCCTTTCAGGATGCATGGATTGCGTCCTATGGTGGGGGTGGTACTTTTTGAAGTACCCGATTAGAGCCAGAGGCTCCAATAGGCTTCAAAATAGGGTGGGCTCAGGGCGCAGAGAGTGCGCCCTGATCCCACCCAATTGTGTGACAATAGAGAATTAATTTTCACACTAACCTTTCTCCCTGCCAATCAGGAGGCAAGGCGTCAGACTCGCTTTCTGATTGCCCAAAGTGCCAGGCCACCCTATTGGATGCCTGGCGAAAAGGAGGAGGAGCGGTGGAGATGCGCTGGAGCAGAGGTCCCTGCCGCTCTCAGAGTAGCAGTAAGTCCCCTTGGCTCTATCAGAGCCGCGTGGGGGGGGGGGGGGGGTGCCAGAATCGCAAACCTGGCGAGTGGGGAGGGTGCTGTCAGTGGGCACAGTGGCTGCATATGATGGGGGGGTGGGGGCTGTTCAGTATTTTTCATTTTTTTGTGCCCCCAAAAATTTTTTAATCACCAGCCGCCACTACTGACAACCTTCCCTGTAGTGGGTTACGAGGCATGGTGGGTATAATGCATGATAGATTCATGGGCGCCAGACACTTCTTGAACGCAAAGAGATACATTTTCTCTTGAACAGAACAGAGGGTTAGGGCCAGGACACCCTTTAGTGGTTGCAATGTTAATTAGCAGACTCCGAAACTACTATAGGTAGACGCCCATGCAGGGAAAGGCACCCATCAAGACACCACATCTGCATGTGTAGGAGCGCCGTCTCCTATGGCACCAGTCTTAGAACGAACTTCTGTACTCCCTCTACAAGAAGGGATTGTAGATCTTCACTCCACTGAGCTCACAGTCGCTTCTCACTAGACTTGCTAATCCACTGCCACTGGATCTCCTGAGCTCTTCCAACCTTCTCACTGAGTATCTTCCTCAAGCATTACCCCCTCCCCCCCCCCCATGTCCCTAGCTTGGCACTCAGATACTCCTCAAGCTTCAACCCACTGGCCTGCTCGGTCCCTGGCTTGACACACAAGGTTGCTCTGCAAGTGTCACCTCTGCTGGCTGGGTCCCTGGCTTGACACCTGCTGAAGTTTCTCAATTCTTCACCATCCCCGGTTGGCGAGAATACTGCTCCAGTACTTGCTTCAGCTACTCAATGTGGTCCCTGGTAATAAGGGTTGGTCCCTTAGTGAGACAGCTTCCCCGTCTACCTCGGACCACGACAGGTTCTCCGGCCGGCAGAACCATCACTTATGGTTGGACTGCAAGACGCAGTCCCAACCCTATGCTGCTCTCTTTCTTCTGGATAGGCCCTCAGACAGCCTAGCAGCCAGATATACCCGGGATAGGCCTCAGGGGGTATACACACACACACACACACACACACACACACACACGAGACACCCCATCTATTCCTAAGACAAGGGCATTGCAAAGACCGCTTATCTAATGTCACCAGATACCTGGCCATCTAGTGACAGAAAGAGAAAAGTGCAGCAATTCCAAAATTAGTGGATCAATTGATTCCAACCTATCAATTGGCCAAGGCAACTATACCTGGCAGTTAAATGTACTAGCAACCCTGCCTAAACATCAGGGTGCTACACTTACACTTGTGGCAATGAAAAGAGTAAAGAAATGCTGCGCTGAAGGAAATACACAAGTTCCCATCACAGCTCTTTGGCATCAACTCAACGTGTTTGAGGAGGAGCAATGCTGCCCATGACCAAGAACACCATTTCACTGTAAAACATGGGAGGTGGAAACATTATGCTTTGGGGAGGTTTTTCTGCTAAGGGGTCAAGACAACTTCACTGCATCAAAGACAATGGGGCCATGTACTGTCAAATCTTGGGTGAGATCCTCCTTCTCTCAGCCAGGGCATTCCAGCATGACAATGACTCAAAACACACGGCCAAGGCAACAAAAAGGAGTGGCTTAAAAAGTACATTAAAGGTCCTGAGTGGCCTAGCCAGTCTCCAGACCTTAATCCCAAGGAGTACACAGCAGGAGATATTGCCCTCGCAATGAGCCGCTGATTTCAGCGGCGCATGCGCACCAGGGATTCTCAGCTGAAAATCCAGCAGATGCCAGACCCATGCGCGGAAGTGAAGGCATTGCAGCTCCGGCCACTCACAGCGTCGGAGCCACGATACCCGGAAGACATGCAGAGGGAACACGTCAGGTCCCTCGGCGTGGACCGAGTAAGATGCTGGCGCCTCGTTCTAAGGTAAGTATTTCATAATGAGCTAGTATGCACTGCATATTAGCTCATTATGCCTTTTCCTTTACAGGTGTAAAAAAAAAAAAAAAAAAAAAAAAAAAAAAGTCAGCGGGTTTACTCCCGCTTTAAGAGGCAATAAATCTTAGGCGCATTCAAAAAGTGACTGGTGCCCATAATTTCATCTTGCATTACACCCGCCATGCCTGTTAACCCACTCTACAAGGAAGAAAGTCAGCTCTCTAACTCTTGAGGTCACCATGAGGCCTTTAGAAGGTCACCACACACACGAAAATTGAGGAGCATTTAGAACCAATTTAAGCAGAAAAAAAATAAAATAAAAAAAGCAATCCTCTACAATTCAGTGCGTTCCACATGCATTACATCTGTCACAGATTACCTATATTATGCAGGATAAAACAGCTAGGCTATACTGCCACCCACTGATAAAAACATGCTTCTGTTTTATATAAAAATGGAGGGTGGTTTAGAAATGCAAACATGGAAGATGCTTTTTTTTTTTTTAAGCCAGCGATAATTTAGTACAGTCCAGCAAAAAAATAAAATAAAAAAAAAAAACTAGGTGGAACTCTAGTCAAAAAAAAATAAAAAATAAAAAATAAAATTCCCCTCTTTGAATATAGTAGGTGGAAAAACATTTCTTCTGAGAGCTGTCTCCACATTTGAGAGACTTTATCCCATTTCTTGTACCAGTGACAAGGAAGCAGATGTCAGGGATTAACTACCGAAAAAGAACAAAGACAAGAACGGAGCCCCAAGCTTTGTGGGCAAGATTTACTATTCTGGATCTGGCAAGTTCCCGGCTATGCAATATTTCTACTATCAGCTGACCAACACCCATGAAGCATTTAGTCATAAATGGGAAAGTTGTAATAATTACAGTTGACAAAACTAAAAATTATACAGAGTTAAGACTCCACCTAATGCTTTTAATCTTCTAATTGCATGCTAGTGATGCTAATAATATAATGGAGGGATAGGTCTACTGAACAAAGCCTAAACAGGCAAAGAAAAAGACAAAAACAAAACCCCTCTTGAAATATGTAACCACAGTATATTAAGGGGATGTGGTTATTCTCCTCAGGGTTGGTGCAAGGATTTTTGACACCCTAGGCGAAACCTCATTTTGCCGCCCCCCTGGCTTCACCCCTGACTCCACACCCTTTGCCCTGCCCATGTACACCCCACCTTTTTAATAAAGCGCCCATCAAATTCAGCTTACCAGCACCCATCAAATGCAGCCTCACCAGCGCCCAACAAATTCTGCCTCACCAGCGCCCAACAAATGCTGCCTCACCAGCGCCCATCAATGAATGTTTGCCTGCCTCCATTAATTTGGGAGTCGGGACACAGACAGTCCTCTGCCGCAGCTGCACCTCTGACACTATGTGGGAACAGAGCGGTGGCTGCCTGCTGATACTGAGATATAGTTGCTTGCTGCAGAGAGAAGAGGGTAGGAACACCAGTGGCTGGGGGCCCTAGGCATCAGTGCGCCCTAGTGGTAGCACCTGCCCTGATTCTCCTTAAAAAAAAAAAAAGAGAAGAAGATTCCTCCTGCCCGTCAACTGGGCATGTGCAGCTCAGCATACATTGTGGCACTTGTGCCACAGTAATAGGACACCCCTGTGCATGTACAGGAGTGACATTGTTGCCTAGCTATTCAAGCAGGTGAACAGATGGAACCTGGGAGAAGATTGACGTTTCCAGGACCAGTTAGAGCACTAACAGCGCAGTCCTGGAGGGCATTAGGTGACAGGTAAAAGCTGTCATAATGTGCCAACATTCAGTTCATACTAGCACATTATGGCATAAATTACCTGGGGGCACTTTTACATTAAAAAATAAACGCTCTCCCACTGTTCACGTTGCTGTTCTCTGATGCAAGGAAGAGAAACTACTTGAGGAAGCTTCAGATTCCGACACTTTTGTGTCAGATTCCTGGTCCCTCACTCTGCTATGATCTACTGCCCCTACATCACGGTAACCTGTAGGGTCATCAGGATCAACCACAGAGCACAGGTGGGGGAATCAAGAGATCAATCCTCATGGAAAAATATTCTAAAGATATAGGGAGTGGCCTCTCTTCCTCACAGCAGAGATTGTTATATGCGAGTATGTGTTGTTCAGCAAATGACAGTCATAGATCCCCCATTCACTTCTGCACCATAAAGATGAACCACCGAAAGTAACCACTTAGCTGGGGAAAGGCAATTGACAATTGCTGTAGAGAGACAATGCAGAGTTTATAAAGGGTCATGATAGTAGAAGCAAGGCAAAAACAACAAGTTGATGAATTCTGGTGACACTTGTTAAATTATGGAGGTTACCCCAAGGCACTCTTTTTCTCCCGCCCACCAATGTGGGGGTGGTTTTTCTTTTCTCCCACTACCATAGGGGCTTTTTTCTTGCCTACAAATCACTCACAGGGGAAAAAAAAAAAAAAAATAAATACACCTACTGACCATTGCCTTTTTGCTTTACTCATTGGTTTAAGGCCTTGTTCACATGGGGCAATTACATGCATGCCTCATGCAGGGCTGTGTTTTACCATCATGGGGAAGCACAGGTGATGCATGAATCCCCATGTCAGCAGTCCTACTGTTGACTATTGGGATGCAGTGGCTGCACCAACACAGCCGCTACTTCCAATGTGGGGCCCTCATTTCTAGTTATACCCCTGTAGAGAAAAAAATAAAATAAAAAAAATAAAAAAAAAATGTATAAAATAATGAGGTCTTTAGCAAAGTTACAAAAATCCGCCATAAAATTAAAATATATTTTCCAGAACACCAACATTTATCCTGGAAAATTACTCCCACTTGTATTTGGAGAACATATTTTTGTCTCTCGAAATTAGATGCAGATTGATACACATACAAATTCCTAAACATCTGATGGTTCCCATTTAAAAAAAAAAAAAAAAAAAAAAAAAAAAAAGGCTAGTTTTATTTTTTGTTTATTTCTAGATACCAGAAAAACGTAATGCCCAAAATGAACGCTCTAAACATCACCACTAATAACAGAACTCGATGAATTGCCCAAGAATTCCATTGCCTACCACATGTTGGTCACACGGAATGTTCACATGTACACAATTTGCCCACGCAGGGGTTTCTTCCACACAATGTGTACAAACGAAAATACTAAGTCAACTGGCTCACTTTTTAGCAGCACTGCTTGTCTTAACAGTCCCTTTAACAGCTCTCCTGGAACACTCGGCTCCCAACCTTAAGGCTGCATTCAGACCTGAGTGAATTTTTCAGGTCATAAAAATGCTCGTAAAGCCACTGGAAAAAAAAACGCCCAACAAGCAATATCCCATTAATTTCAATGGCACGTGTTTACAACTGAGCATTTGGTCACCTAAAGCAAAAACGCCTGAAAAACACCCTAAGCTCAAAGAACATGAGCTTCTTTGGGGCAGAAGACAGGCGTTTCTACCCTTTACATTGTTGACCTGAACAAAATCGTGGGAAAAACTTGCAACTTTGAAACGCTCAGGTGTGAATGCAGCGTTAGTTGCAGCTCCCTACTGCACGGCCCACCTCTGGCCTACAGATTTGAGTTATCCTGGAGACGCCCAATAGGAGCCGACCCTTCTCCTAGAACCGAGACCCGTCTCCTGGCTGGGCACTCTGATCCCTTGATGAGATCCTGTCTCCTGGCTGGGCACCCTGACTCCGGGTGAGACCTTTCCGTCACCCACACTGGGAGCCATCTCCAAACTGGAAGCTGTGAGCTATCCTCAGCCCTGAGTATTTAACCACTTGCTGACCGCAATATATACTTTGCAGCTTGCAATGTCAGCTATAACCCCGGTATTGTTGTCAGCCGGCGACTGGCTCTCTTGAAAGTGTTCAGAGCGGCTCATAAGACAACGGTGAGCGGCGTGTGACGTCCTTACCACTTCAGGTTGCTCGAGAAACAATCCAACAGTACATGGCTTGGAGCTGAGTGAAACTAGGAGGTGGAGGGCCAGCATGACTGGGGCCCGCAGAAGAGGCATTGTATTAGTGGGCGATTTGATATGCTGCAGTCTGCTTAGCAGATTGAAGAGTTGAAGGCAGAGGGCGTGTTCTGTAGTGGGTAGAGAGGGGGGTGTTGGAAAAGTACAACAGAAAAGTTGTTTATAAACTGACTATATACTGCATATGCATTATGCCTGTCTAAGCAGCAGGTGGTGCTATAGTATTATAGTGTATAGTTATGTTATCTATGATGATATAACAAGATGTTTGTCCATCTATGTACTTGGATGCTCCTTGTTCATGTTTCTCCATTCTGTAAAAGACATGCATTGATAAGCTGTATTACTGCATACAACAGTTTTTGGGGACTTCATAAAGAGGACCCGTTATTCTTATTTTAATTACAATTATTTGAGCATGATGGTCCCTAGTTGTTCGGGAGAAAAAGTTCTTTCAGCAAACTGCCATTGATAAAGAATTATCCGAGAACCACAATGAAAGACTAAAAGCTGCCCATAGATTTTTCAAATCTTGGCTGGTTCAGCAGGGCAGACTGATTGCACTGAACTTGATTGACAACCAGCATGTTGGATTTTTCATGCGAGTTTTGCAAGCGGCTATATTCATTAGCAATCAGGAGGCACTCAAGGCTTTCACATTTCTTTTCACTTGTTGAGCTAGTGGTGTTCAGCATCTCATCATACATCCGGAAGGAAGCTTGGAGAACGCTGCCTGTCTAGAGTGTCCTGTTGCCTGAGACCCTGGGCTCAAGGAGCCTTGCAGAGGAAAAGATGGAACTCCGAGATAAAATACCAGAGGTCACTCTGCCACTTGAGGTCCTATGGAAAGGAAAGAAAGAAAGGAAGCTGGATTCAGCTTAACAGCCCACGTACTGCGGGTGGGCGGCAACTTCTCTGCGCAAAGCCTCGTAACTGTACGTGAGCCGTGCTCGCCAAGGGATGATCGGATTAGATTCAGAACCAAAATTATTGAAAGCTATGATTTATGGCCTGGACCTGCTGATCGGTTCCGACAAAATGTAAACACAGGCACAGGAAATGATGTGATCTGGAGTCCTTTTTGGATCCAGCATGAGAAAAAGAGAACATTGAGTACAAGCATTACACTGACACCAGTTCACATAGTATGCACATTTAACCCCTTGACTGATCACTGTATTAGTGTCACAGGTAATGCCAGATAGCCTGCCACATATTCACTCAATTTTAATCCTGCGATTGCCAGTAACACACACACACATCCATTACTAGTATAGTCGGAACGAATCAATATCTTTGACCAGAATTATGCTAGCGTCCAATAGTATTCCCAAAAACACAGCGTTAACAGGATCAGCCACAACACCTGCATTTAGCCCCTCCGCCACCCAATAAGTGCAGTACCAGTAGATCACTGTCACTTTCGATATACATCACACAAAACCGCAGCGTTAGAGTCAGGCCTGATCTCTGCTAGCGTTAGCAGGTAAATTTGTTTTGTTCAAACAGTTCTTGACAACCAGGTGCTTTTTTACCTGCGAGTCACACTAGGTACCTATAAATTTATTAGCCAAAATGAAAAAGGGGCCAGTGATGGGGAGTCCTCACTGTTGGAATCAGGCTCAGTATTCAAACCTGTAGAGAGCAGCAGCACCCTCACAGAGATAGCTCCAACGACTGAGTAGAGGTCCATGCTAAGGTCAGGTGTACCCAACCCTGTTCCCCCAGTTGCTGAGGTGCTGCAATCGCATGATGATTCTCGTATGCAGCAGAGTGCCAAGTACTAGTGCTGCTCTACCGTCTGAAACTGGCGAGCACCAGTGGCCTAGTACATCCTGGTAATAGACAAACCAGCACTGCAGTAACACTTGGTGACGTGGAGAGTCCCATAAGTGCAGTTCAAGCTGGCACGGTGGCTAGCACAAGTAGTGTTTCACAGCCACCAAGAATTCAAAGACAGGCCCGTAGAGCCCTTCCTAATGCTCTTGCCAATCCCGATTGGCAGCCCACAGATTCTGCAGCACCCGTACTTCCTCCATTCACTGGCCAACCTGGAATTCAGCGGATTTAACTGAGTTTTTTCACGGAAGATCTGTACGGATCTATTGTGGACCAAAGCAGTTTATATGCCAATTTATCACCACAAACCCAAATTTGACCCTTGCCAGACAATTTGCATGGAAATGTATCACGGTTTCTGAATTTAATCCCTTAACATGGGCATTAGTAAAAAGGAATGAGCTGAGGTCATATTGGTTCACTGACCCAATTCATCATATGCCCGTGTTCTCTGCTGCCATGACCAGGACTAGATATGAGCAAATCTTGCAGTTTATGCACTTCAGTATGAACTCAGTCGTCCTCAGGGTGACCCTGGATATGATCGGCTCCACAAAATTGGGCCCCTCGTAAATCACTTGAGCCAAAAATTTCCAGCCTTGTACACGCCCCAACAAGCTGTCTGCATAGGAGTCCCCGATTACGTTTTCTGGCCATCTTGCTTTTAGTTACTCCCCAGAAAGCATGCCAGATATGGGGATCAAAATGTATAAGCTCTGTGACAGGGTCACAGGCTATGCTTGTATATAGAAGAATTTGATCCAGATGGCCGCACTCCAACAATAATTTCTTTATTAGTTAGATCCATACAGATCCAAAAAGATGGAATCACTAGCTAACATGTTTCACATCGTAACTACTGGTGCTTACTCATAGCTAATGCTATGCATGTAGTTTCCAGATTTACGAGGCAGCCCCGTGACTGTCCAGACTACATAGGGAGCAGTGGCAAAGATTGTTTGAGACTTGGTGTCACCCTTATTCAGAAGGCACTCCTGTCCTGGTCAACCTGGTCTCTGCATTCAGGACCGTTTCCGTCGCTAACACACACACACACACTAGTGGATTATTAGTAAAGGGTACAGCACCGCACACATATACACAGGGTCTTGAAAGATGTTAGTAAGTGTCCAAACTATCACATTTTGAAAGGAATCTAGCCTGGAACATTTAAAGATTTTTAATCAGTTAAAACATTTTTATTTATTTTTTATAAAAGCCAAAAATAGTTGTTAATGTTCTGTTCTTACTGTAATGTTTTGTCACTGTGTTTTATTGTTAACCATTGTTTGCTTTGCAGGTACACCATTCAGCTGCAGCACTGATCTGTTTAGTCTGACAGCAACGGGGTTTGCTTTCACAATACATAAATCAGTGACTACAGTGCTGTAGGAGGGGGGGGGGGGGGGTGGGGATTTCACCACCGCAGTTAAAAAAAAAAAAAAAAAAAAAAAAAAAAAAAAGGGGAGCACATTACAATATATGCCCAACAAGGACCAGCAACGTATTGGTACGTCACCGGACTTTGAGTTGTTAAACCTGCAGGCGTTATCCTGGTATAGGTATCATCTTGGTATTTTTTTTTTTATTTCAGCCGGTGTTCAACTTACACATAAAAGCAATCCTAGTGGCTAATTAGCTTTTACCTGTCACTACCCATTGCCATCGTAGGGGATATTTACATTCCCTGTGATAATAATATTATTAATAATCTAAACAGATAAATGCATTTGTTTTTTGGGGGCATATGTATTATAGCAGAAAGTAAACAAAATTTATTTTCTCAAAAGTGTCAGTCTGTTTATAGCACACACACAAAAAAAAAAAAAAAAAAAAAAAAAAAAAACAACACACACAAACACAAACACACACACACACACACACACACACACACACACACACACACGACAAAAAGGTGATCAAATACCACCAAAAGAAAGCCATTTGGGTGAAAAAAAATAAAAATCAAATACATTTGGGTACAGCGTCGCACGACCGTGCAATTGTCAGTTAAAGTAATGCAGTTCCTTATTGAAAATAATGGCCTGGTCATTAAGGGGGGGGGGGGGGTAAATCCTTCTGGGGTTTAGTGGTTAAGCAAATCAAGACCAGAACACTTTTGACACCTCTTATCTCTACTGCTTTTCCTAATATCAGACAAATTACAATTCTGTCTAGTCGTTGGATCAACACAAGGCACACTATAGTACAGTAATCCAGTTTTTGGGGGGGGGGGGGGGACAAAAAAACACACACACCTACTCCCCCACCCCTTCAGAATGAGGGTCATGTGACCGCCAACAGGGTCTGCAGATAGTGCAGCAAAGCTGCTTTACTGCAGATTGAATTCTGTGGTCTGGATAGAATTCCAAGCCCGTATTTAGCAAAAGGACACAATAAATCTTGTAAAAAAAATAGGATTAGATTAATACTATGCAAACCACAGCTAGAAAGAAGCTTTAGCAGTGAACAAAACAGATCTCCACAATGATGCCTTTTTTTCAAGCCTCTAGCTCTAGAATTTGCTACGAATGTTCAGGTAGCAATTTTAAAACTGAAGCATGACCAAGTGACGTTTTTTTTAATAAATAGAACATTATAGATTCTGTTTGAGCTAACAAAGTACTGTTTTAAGGGTTTGTGGGCCATAGCTGGGTTTTATTTTTTTTTTTTTTATGTACAGCAGCCCCCCTCATACTTACCTGAGCCCCATCTAGATCCAGCAATGTCTCGGCTGCCCGGGACTACCCTTATTGACTGAGACAGCAGCATGGTGCCATTGGCTCCTGCTGCTGTCAAAGTCAGACAGCCAATAGAGGAGAGAAAGGGGCCAGGGCCAGGCCACATCTGTGTCTGAATGGAAAACACTGGAGCTGTGGCTCAGGAGCCCCCATAGCAAGCTGGTTGCTGTGGGGGCACTCAACAGGAGGGAGGAGCCAGGAGTACCCGAGAAGAGCAGGATATGGGCTGCTCTGTGCAAAACCACTGCACAGGGCAGGCAAGTATGACAGGTTTGTTTTTTTTCTTTAAAAATAATTCACACAAGACTTTTATAAATCACTTTAATACGTTTGTCACCAAGTCAAAAAGTATCACTTTTTGCAACCTTTATTGTTTACATTACAGCAACTGTCGTGTACACAAACTTGCTGAACAAAACAGTGTCCATAAAAGGCTATAGTAAACACTTACCTCTTCTAATGCCTGTGCAGATGAACCTCACATGGTTGTAAAGAAATCTGCAGAAAGTTCTTCCAAAACAGGAGTGTCCATCTGCTGTGTCTCCTGGTGTGCTCAGTGGTTCTTCCAGCTGACCTCCACTTCACTACTGTAGTGATGTTGGTAAGTAGAAAGAACCAATGAGCACAGCAGGGGACACTGTACAGTGACACTCCCAGGAGCGTTGGTTTTGGAAGACAACGTGCTCCAACAGGGAGAGCCCACTTCCAGCACATACCTTGGCCTTTCCCATATATCCTGCTCCAGGCATACACACCTCGCTTTGCAGTGTTTTATGTCGGTAGTGAGTCAGTCTTCACACACGCCCCAGGGCATTTACCACTGCAGGCAATGTCCCCAATGCCCCTGGGTTCAAACCGGTACCCAATTTCAGTTACCTGATGTGGAATATTATACCCCAAATTTCATGCCAGTCATTTAATTTTTCTTTGCTTAGCTTATAAGTAAGTGAGAGTTTAATCGGTTATAACGGAGTATGGCATTGGTCTACCTTCTCTTTTTTTTTTTTGAGGACCTTAGAAGTCCCTTTATGACTAACCACGACGTGGTGGATTGACTGTTACCCACTTTTTTTAGTATGATCTGGGTATATAGCATCAGGGCTGGTGCAAGGATTTTTGACACCCTAGGCGAAACCTCATTTTGCCGCCCCCCTGGCTCCACCCTTGACTCCACCCCCTTTGCCATGCCCTTGTATACCCCACCTTTTTAATGAAGCGCCCATTAAATGCTGCCTCACCAGCACCCATTAATGCTGCCTCACCAGCGCCCATAAATGCTGCCTCACCAGCGCCCATTAAATGCTGCCTCACCAGCGCCCATTAAATGCTGCCTCACCAGCGCCCATTAATGCAGCCTCACCAGTGCCCATCAATGCAGCCTTTAAGTGCCCTTCAATGAATGTTTGCTTGCTTAAATTCGTTCGGGAGTTGGGACACAGACATAGTCCTCCACCGCCGCTGCGCCTCTGACACAATCTGCAAACAGAGCGGTGGCTTCCTGCTGATGCTGAAACTTAGTTGCTTGCTGCAGAGAGAAGAGAGTAGGAACACCAGTGGCCAGGCGCCCCCTGGCAGCAGTGCGCCCTAGGCGGCTGCCTAGTTCGCCTAGTGGTAGCACCGGCCCTGTATAGCATGCTAATATAAAAGGTGGACTATAAAGTATTGTTTCTAGGTAAGGCTTTTCCCAGTCACATCTTTTCAATAAGGTACCCCTGTGCTTATTTGTGCTTCGTCTCCTATATATGTAGGCCCCATTAGGAGTACCATAATACAATGTTTAAGCTGATTTCATATCTCCATTGGTGAATAGCCCGTGCAAGCGTTCTAGTCACAGATGCATCTGCATTTTCAGAAACAAGTTTTTTCGTGATACATTTGCAGATCAGATTTAAATGTATGTTGTATATTAAATATAAAACATTTTTTTATCCATATGTAGTGCTTTTAAGTAAGTGACTTGGCACCCAAAGAAGCACGTTGAGCAATTAAATTGAAGGATATACTATTGAATGCCGGTAGGCTTGGAAACTTGAATATTCTCCCTGAGTTCAGTGTTTTAATCATGCATCAATAAAGTTGGTTTGTAATGTTTTATATATATTTGCGTTTGTGCCTTTAAAGTCTGGGAATGTTATTATTGCTTCACAAATAGGACGTGGCACATTTTACAATTATTGGGTCCCCACATACCCACTCAGCGATTACTCAAGACAATCTTGCAATATGCACACAAGCAGTGCAAGTGCACAAACCACTCAACAGCCAGTCCCTGGTTTTGAGCAAATACTCCTTAGTGGCCAGTCTTAAGAACAAGTAAAAGGCTAGGCAAGCAATGGAAAAAAATTAAGAATTTCATGGTTTTACCACTCAAAATGCTTTGTCTACATTTTGCTACTCTTGTTCTTGGTAAATCTCAGCTTATCACCACAGCAAGGTAGACAGATTTACCACTTTATGGTTCAGTTACACTACTTTCTGAAAGGCCTTCAAGATGGGTGTGATCATGAAGCATCATCGTGAACCAAGAAAGAAGGGACTGCCTTATGATGTGTACACACACACACACACACACACACACACACACTGTATTTATTGGCGTATAACACTCACTTTTTCACCTTGAAAATTGGGTGCAAATAGTGTGTGTGTCATACGTCGATACTGCAATTTGGGCTGCCTAGGAGGGAACGTAAAGGGGGTGGAACGAGCGCCATTAGATTACATACAGCGAGAATCTCCTGTTTACTCAGCAGCCTCTGTAATAGGAAGTCCCATCTCCTGGGCCGGCATTGGACCACTGTTCTGTCTATCGTAGAAGCCGGTCCAGGAGGCGGGACTTTGTATTAAAGAGGCCGCCGAGTAAACAGGAGATTCTCGCTGTATGTAATCTGACGGCGCTTTTCCTGCCCGTCTCCCTGTCCCCTTCGAGGCAGCAGTAATCTGAGGTGAGGCTGCAGATGGGCATTGATCAGGCTACATTCTTGGTAATGGTGAGGATGTAGATGGGCATTGATCAAGCTGCATTGACCCTTATTTTGCTTGAAAGTTTAAAAATTAGATTTTTTTCCCTGAAATTTCCCTCCTAAATTGAATTGTGTATACGCCGATAAAATGTATGTATGTATGCATGCATGCATGCATGCATGTATGTATGTATGTATGTATACATAAAATTTCCCTCTCTCTACGACATAACACATCAAAGTCTTTTTGACAAATATATTAAAAAGAAAAAACTCAAAAAACTGTTTCTCATAACTTCAGTGGATTTTATGCATGCATCAGCTGGAATTACGCCTTAACAACTGTTTACACATTGGAAACCAACAAAACTTCCCTTTTTTGCAATTTTGTTTTCGGCATGGTGTCAGCTGCCTCAGATTTTTTTTTTTTTTTTTTTTTTTTTTATCTGAAAAATAAGTCCCAGAAAAGCAAGTAGAGCACTTTTTACAACCTCTCCCGAATGATTTAACTTGACAGATAGTAACCCATGTGAAAACGTCAGTTTTGCCGCGTTTAGAAGAGTTTCCAAAAAAAATTAAAAATGGCCAAAAACGCTTATAACCGAAATTGCGGATAAACGCGGGTTACCGCGTTTAGCGTCTGAAACCTCGGCGTCTGAACCCTTTTTTTTGCTTGCGAAGAAACGCTGTTAAATGCAACTGCCTAAAAATGGCAATAAACGAGACTGTGTACATGGTCACATAGGATAACATTGAATGAGTTCAACTGCCTCTGAACTTATGTTTAGCAGCGTCCCCTGTACATGGGGCCTTACACAATGAAGATGGGTTTTTCATTAAAAGCGGTATTAAAGTGTTACCAAACCCAGTAATATGAAAATAGTTAATCTGCCCCACCAGTGTCCACAGCTTATACATTTTTTACATTAAAATACTGCCACTATATACCTTTTTGGCTGATCTGTATACCACGGTTACACAATAAACCTGCAGAGTTTCTCCTGCGCTGAAAGTTCAGGTAGAAGGATATTTCCACTACAGCCTGTATACATGCCCAAATGTGTGATGTCAATATAATGCGACCTGGCCATCTCAACAAGTAAATGTGCTCTCCAGCATAAAAGACAACTGTGCAGGTTGGCTACGCTGCCTGTGTTAGCTGGCCTTCCCCAATTGACACAGTGCAGGGAGGGATCTGTGCATACAGAAGGAAAAAAAAAAAACTGTCTTTTTACAAAATGCAGAGCATTAACCCCTTAAGTTCCACAGTGAGTATAACAAGCATTCTATGCTGCATATACAGACCGATTTTACTTTTGTTGTAGGTTTAGTAACAATTCAAACTCCATACCAAAAAATATTGCAGATTACCAATCCTAAAATGTGGTGGCTGCACTTTTTTTTTTAAATTTCCCCCTGGTGATCTGGCCAGTAATACACCTCTTGTATTAGAGTGCCCCCACTCTGGATGAAGGAGCGCAGGGGGCACTTTTGGGGCAGATTTAAAACACACTAACAAAATTGAAGCCAAGCTCCAGCTAACACTTTAAAAAAGCAGTTCTAGCATTGCTTTCCTTTTGGGATAAAAGTTTTTACATAAAGAACTAAAATCTGACCATTGTACACACCCCTGTCAGTGGTAAATGGTTTGTCTCATCCGGCACAATGGCACGGCTGCGCAAATCGGCGTACCTGTACATCCCCTTTAAATCGTGGGCTAGTGCGTGCCCGCAGACTCGATGTCCGCCAGTGGCCTGCGATCGTGACACGGAGAGGCAGAACGGGGAGATGCCTATGTAAACAAGGCATTTCCCTGTTCTGCCTAGCAACATGACAGGGATCTACTGCTCCCAGTGATCTCTGTCAGGTTCTAGTGAGAAGAAAAATAAATTTTCGCAGATCGCTGCCATTACTACTAAAAAAAATTAAAAAATGTAAATAAAAATGCCATAAATCTATCCCCCCCCCCCCCCCCCCCCATTTTGTATAAGCTATAACTTGTGCCAACCAATCAATATACGCTTATTGTCATTTTTTTTTTTACCAATATTATGTAGAATACTTTTTTCAAAAATTGTCGCTCTTTTTGTTTATAGCGCAAAAAATAAAAAACCCGCAGAGGTGATCAAATACCACCAAAAGAAAACTATTTGTGTGTGGGGGACGTCAATTTTGTTTGGGTGCAACGTCGCAATTGTCAGTTAACACAACGTAGTGCCGTATTGCAAAAGTGCTCTGGTCAGGGGGGGGGGGTGGTAAATCTTCTGGGGCTGAAGTGGTTAAATCAGCAGGTAAAAATAGAACCTATAATTAAGGGGAAAAAGTGCAGCGCTCAAGTGTAAAATAAAATATTTTGAGTGATTGCTCAGTATATAATCCCAGGGAGAAGAGGGTGACATCCTGGGATATTTGCCGTGGAACCACCGCTCAGCCCGAGAGCAGGAGAATTTGGTTGCAGAGAGTTCGGCGCCTGATGACCCTGGATCAACTTGTTACCCGATTAGATCTGCTTTAAAGACCAGTGTTCTGGTAAGCCTCCATTTTTTATTCAATATAGAGATGATGGCATCTGCGTGGTCAATTTGAATGCTGCAATCCATGATATCGCATCACTTTCAAAACGCACCTTGAATGCTTCTTTGGAAGCCCTTTTTTGTTTTAGTCACGTTTTTTATTCATTTATTTTTATCTTTATATATGGACATTCATTTGGACAGTATAAGGACTAATTTGAATGCACTAGTTTATGTTTGCACTATTGTTCACTGATTATTTTTTTTTCACACTGAGTTCATATTTTTTAGTATGGTCCTTATGATTTGATCATTAATCACATATATTTTCATTATATTTGCTAGTTGCTGGTATTATATACTGAGCAATCACTCAAAATAGTTTATTTTACACTTGAGCGCTGCACTCTCTCTTTATTATAGTTTCTTGCCCGGTATCTGGGTTATGGTGTTCAGCTGCCCTTATTGTGACCCACCGAGCGCAGATTCCTTTACCCTTTAAAAATAGAACCTAAAAAAGAAAAACCAATGCAATTACCACATCCAAGAATGGGTAAGCTGCAATAAAATGTTTTCTTTTGGGTACGATACCACTTGAACCAAGCTAGATTTAAGAAAAAACGTGCAGCTAGGGCTATGCGTTTTGCAGAAAACATTCAGCATTAAAGAGGACCTGTTGGCAAGGGAAAATGAGAGCTTCTTCTATAGGCTCTGGTGTTACCATCCTAAGACAGGATTTACTGCTCAGGCACCAACCTAGAACAAGCATGCAGTCAGTAAAATCTAAACTCCCATCCTTCAGGCTTGTTCCAGGTCAGTTTACTAAATAGGCAGGGATGGCAGGATCAGCAAACAGTCCTGGAGTAAGCAATAGCAGCTCCCAAACTTTGGATCAGGTGTTCATTTACTACATACATTTATATAGCAGTTTATGCAGTAAAAAGGCGTAGGTCTCCAACTCACATGCATTCATACATAATAGACAAATTTAAACAGGAGCCAAATTAGCATAGCAGCATGTCTTTGGAGTGTGGGAACCCGGATACATGCAGGGAAACACGGAACTTCATTCACGTGTCCTGTATGTAAACATTTTTTGGGGATTCTATCGACTTTTTGTTAACATCAGATGTGTTTGGCATTCACATACAAGTCTGTAGCAATCCAAAACTGGCTTAGAAGAGGAATATGAACTTAAACATTTATACTTCCCTAGGCGGATGTAGCATCGATACAATACTGTCTGCATTGCATCAAACCCCCCCCCCCCCCCCCAGTGAGAACAAAGCGAGCAAAAACACAGCTGATCACTCAGTTCTCCCCCTCTGCTCAGAGCAGAGTGGTGACTGTCAGTCACATGCTTCCTGCTCTAACTGGAGAGCTGGGTTGTGGAGAGGGCAGTAGCGGCTGGCTCAGGCTCTAAGCAGCTTGCCGAGAGGCTAAGCCAGGTAGCAAAATGAACTGCACTCCTATGATTTACAGGAGAAGTATAACTAAAAAGATAGCTTTGGCTATACATCTCCTTTAAAGCAGGTCAAAATGCATACCAAAAAAAAAAAAAAAAAGGTAAAATTCTGCAGTCAAAATGCAGAATTGGCTCAGATGCATGTAAAATTGATGCGATCAACAAGCGGAAAGCCAATCATCACAGGCTCTAATCTGGAATATGTTCACACATCTAACAATCAGGCGCATAACCAATTAACAGTCACAAACTGAAGCCGAATTGCACCTTAAACCCTCTGTAAATAGCTCTCTGTACACATTGCTTATATGGCTGAAACCTGAAAATAGGCCTAAATGCTTTACCAGGCAACAAGTGAAACCAATACCTGAACTGCTGAAGCTATCCAGAATATACAGTTACTATGCCAAAATCATATACACTACTCCGGTTTATCTTAAAACAAGCGTCAGTTACCATCTGCACAGATCTGTAATCTCCATCCTGAATCTTTTGTGACTTCCTTTTTTTTTTTCAAATTGATGCACTACCAATTTCAAACTTCCAAGAGTGGTTAGAATCATCTCAGTGCCTGTAAATAACTTCTGAGAGACATACACACAAATCTTTTTGCCTGCAATTTTTTGCAGGAACCCTGCTGAAGACTCATCAGTTGAGCAAGGACACAGCAGCCGGCTTCCCGGCCCCCTCCTTAGCAACCAGCTATATACAGAGTGTTTTACAGTGCGTTTAAAGGAGGGGGAGAGGGGTAAAATGCATGAAAAAAAAAAAAAGGAAGAAGGGCATAAATGATTATTTAAGCCGTATATAGCCGTACCGTATATACTCGAGTATAAGCCGAGTTTTTCAGCACATTTTTTGTGCTGAAAATGCCCCCCTCGGCTTATACTGGAGTCGAGCACTTTTCTGCAGCAGAAAATGACATTTTCCGAACCGAATTTGGGACGCCGTATCTCGGGGCCACTTGATGCCAAGTGCCCCACATTTGGTGTGCAAACCCAGTGGCCTACAATATATCCAAAGCTGGGGTTCCTAGCACCAAGTGGCCCCGAGATACGGGGCCCCAAAAGTCGGTTTGGAAAATGTCATTTTCTGCAGCAGAAAGGTGCTTGACATTTTCCAAACCGACTTTGGGGCTACATACATACAGTGTTTGGGGGCTCCAACACCCTAGAGAATAAAATGGCGGTTGTTGCAATACTTCGTCACACCATATTTATGCAGCAGTCTTACAAGCACACTTTTTTTTTAGAACGCACACTTTAATTCAAAAGAAACACACAACAGTAAAGTTAGCCTGATTTTTATATATATTGTGAAAGATAAGGTTACACCGAGTAAATTGATACCCAACATGTCACTCTTCAAAATTGCGCCCCCTCGTAGAATGGTGACAAACTTTTACCCTTAAAAATCTCCATAGGCGAGGTTTAAAAAATTTCTTCAGTATACCAGTTTTGAGTTAGAGGAGGTCTAGGGCTAGAATTATTGCTCTCGCTCAAATGATCGCAGTGATACCTCACGTCTGGTTTGAACACTGTTTTTCATATGCAGGCTCTACTCACGTAAGCGTTCAATTCTGCATGTGAGCTCGTTGAGACAGGGCACAAAAAAATAAAAAATAAATAAAAAGAAGTTATTTATTTTGACACCGTCTGTAACCACTTCAATACAAGGCATTTTCACCCCCTTCCTGCCCAGACCAATTTTTAGTTTTCAGCGCTGTCGCACTTTGAATGACAATTGCGTGGTTGTGCGACTTTGCACCCAAACAACATTGACGTACTTTTTTTCCCCATAAAGAGAGCTTTCTTTTGGTGGTATTTGATCACATCAGCGTTTTTTATTTTTTGAATAACAATATCTATATCTATATCTATATCTATATCTATATCTATTTTTGCCATCATAAATATCCCAATAAATAAAAAAAAAATAGTTTTCCTCAGTTTAGGCCGATGTGTATTCTACATTTTTTTTTTCTAAAATAATCGCAATAAGCGTATATTGATTGTTTTTTTTTGCCCAAAAGTTATAGCGTCTACACAACAGGGGATGGATTTATGGCTTTTTTTTACTAGTAATGGCAGCGATCTGCGTTTTTTTTTTTTTGTGACTGACACAGCGGACACTTGACACATTTACGGGACCATTCACATTTATACAGCGATCAGTGCTATAAAAAAAAAAAAAGAAAAAGAAAATCACACTAAATTACTGTGTAAATGTGACTGGCAGGAAAGGGGTTAACAATATGGGGTGATCGGGGGGTTAATTATGTTCCCTGGGAGTGATTCTAATTGTAGGTGGCGAGAACGCACAAGGAGGGGAGACCGATCGGTGTTCCTCTGTTCCGGGAACACACCATTGGTCTCCTCTGACAGGACGGTATCTGTATGTTTACACACACAGATCCACGGTCCTGCTGTGTTCACCTCTCCCGCCACCAATAAAAGTGTGGCCAATCTGCCACAGAGACCACTTATCTTAAAGAGATAAACAACAACAACAACAACAACAACAACAACAACAACAACAACAACCACAATACAAAAAACTGTTAGCCATAGGCCACAGATGGCATTTTTTTTTTTTTTTTGAAATGATATACATTTATATATGCAACCATCTGCCTGAAAGGAACCAAGTCTTTCAGAGAGCTTGTGCCGCAAACATATTCAGTTAGTGGTATTGCCTACTTCTCTCCCCCCCCCCCCCCCCCCCTTCAGTACTTGCAGTTGCACACTTATATCAAACAACTATTTTAGATCAGGGTTTCAGCAGGAACAGGGGCAGTTACAAAAACGTACATAATCTCTGCATTTGTAATATGAAAAAAATTTCTCATCTCGCAGAAAAAGAAAAAAAACTTTTTTATTGAGTAGCATGCCTATAGAAGACAGTCAGGGATTGGCCATTGCATCCAGATCTCTAATATCCAACAGGTCCCCTCTACCTATTCCTTTCATGTCCAGGCGTGCCAATATTAAAATTTTAGGGGCGCCATTATAAAAATTTCCACACAGTCATGTAGCAAGAATGCAGATTTGCTTTGAATGAGATTCATACTGGAGGAACATTCAAATCTGCATTTGCAGAATTACCAGGACTAAGGCTGGATTCACACCTATGCATTTTTTGTGCTTTTTGCATTTTGCAGATTTGCACTACAGAATGTGTTCCATAGGAAACCATGTTAAATGGACTGCAGTGCAAATCTGCAAAATGCAAAGAGCGCAAAAAATGCATAGGTATGAATCCAGCCCAAATGGCAAATTGAGCAAGTCAAAATACTAACCGTTGTGTATATAAAAAAAAAAAAAAAAAAAAAAAAAAAAGAAAAAAGGTACTCAGGATAAAACACACTTTAATCAAGTTGGAAATGTCCTTTTGCTAAAGGGGACAAAAAAATGGAAAGGTTATAAACTTGTGTCTTTCAGTTGTGCATTTTGTTTTCCATTAAGATCCAGTTTGTACCAGCAAATAACTAAAAGGTATTCAGGCATCCAAAAGTGCAGAAACTCCTTTTACTAGGTTCACTTTTGCTGTCAATCTGAGATCTCAAAGACATTGTAAGATTCACTGGACATTATGTAACAAAACTATCCCTACTCTCCCTTGGGAGGATCACATGCCAAAAAACAATACTTTGTTTTATGAAGCATGAAAGAGACAATTGTAGGAATGTCAGATTGTTACCATGTCAGAGCACACCCTGAGCATAATCCGGAAGCTCAACACTTGATACGCAGCAGTGAAATTAAAGAAAATAATGGATTTGTTTGTTTTCTGAAAATGTTAATAAGGCACCTTGGAATATTTTTAAAGATTTACATATCAGTGGAGTCTTTGACTATTTCTACTCATTTGCTATGAAATACACAGTATCTGAAGTACGTTTTATGGATCATAAAAAACAATGTTCTCAAAGTTTCTTTACATTACCCTCCTAACTTTTATCACTCCTTATTTACAATTAAACAAAAAGATAATGCAGTCTAAAAATAAAAATAAATATGAATAAGCATATTTAACCACCTCAATACAGGGCATTTTCACCCCCTTCCTGCCCAAGCCATTTATCAGCTTTCAGCGCTGTCACACTTTGAATGACAATTGCACGGACAAACACTGTACCCAGATGAAATTGTTATCATTTTGTCCCCACAAATAGAGCTTTCTTTTGGTGGTATTTGATCACCTCTGCGGTTTTTATTTTTGCGCTATGAACAAAACATCCCCAAAAAAATAAATTATATTATATATATATATATATATATATATATATATATATATATATATATATTATATTATATTTATATATATATATATATATATATATATATATATATATATATATATATTATATATATATATATATATTTTTTTTTTTTTTTTTATTTCCTCAGTTTAGGCCAATACGTAGTCTTCTACATATTTTTTGAAATAAAAAAATAAAAATCGCAATAAGAGTTTGATTGGTTTGCACAAAAGTTGAAGCACCTACAAAATAGAGGATAGATTTATAGAATTATTTTTTTTTTTTTTTTTAAGTAATGGCGGCGATCTGTGATTTTTATTGTGACTGCGATATTGCGCCGGACATAGCGGACACTTGACACATTTTTGGGACCATTCACATTTATACAGCGATCCGTGCTATAAAAATGCATTGATTACTGTATAAAATGTGACTGTGAAGGGGTTAACACTAGGGGGTGCTGAAGGGGTTAATATGTTTCCTGGGAGTGATTCTAACTGTAGGGGGGGAGGGGATTCACAAGGGGAGGAGACCGATCAGTTTTTCTCTGTACTGAGAACACACCATCTGTCTGGTCTCCTCTTACAGGACCGTGGATTTGTGTTTACATACACAGATCCACGGTCCTGCTGTGTTACCGGGCAATCGCGGGTGTTGAGAAATCACTTTAAAAAAAAAAACACCCTCTAGCATTTCTGGCTATGGCCATCTTGAGTAAGGGCAGATGATTCACGTAGCATGTACTTCCTGAAATACATCTGCTCAAGCATGCATGAGAGAGTGTGCTTAGCTCAGAAAACCCATCGTCCCCCTCCTGAAGACTCCTGGGATGTATGACATAAAATTTGCCTAGGCAAGAAACCAGGAAGTAACAAAAAAAAAAAAAAAAAGGTAAGAAATAAAAGTTTAAAACAAGTAAATAGGATATACTTTCCTGTCTATTTACCCATGCTAGCAGCATGTGGATCAGTGTTGCCAACCTCCCACAGCATTTTTTACTGGCAAAAAACATGAAAACTGTTGTCGGAGCACATTTTTTTTTTTACTGACAAACCTCAAAAATTTTAATAGTCCTATTAAAAACTAAGAAAATTGATATTTAAACAGTATAAAAAATACAACATGGAAACACTGACAGTACTTTGCCTGGTCTATACTAAAAAAGTTAACACAGCACAACAAAATTCTTAGCCCCTGTTATTTACAGACAGTTGTATAAGGCTCCATGCACACTGAAGCTCAAAAAAGCTTTTTCTGGACGCTAGATTGCTGGCGTTTATTAGCGTTAATGGGCGTTTTTAATAAAAATACACAGAGGACACTCCAAAAATCCCACAATGCATTCCAAACTCCCCCAATGCATTGAAAAAAAGTAGAACGCCGAACGCTAATTAACACGCGTTCATGAGCGTTAGGCATTTTTTGGAGGTGAAAAACGGCACTTTGAACGCAAATTTCTGGCGTTCAGAAAAAAGCCCATAAACTCCACTGCTCATTAAAAGCAAAAAAACGTCCATGTGTGCATGGACACATAGGCTAACAGAGTGAGGTTTATGGGCTTTTAAAAAAAAAAAAAAAAAAAAAAAAAAAAAATGCCCAAACTCCAATAAACTGTAGTTTATGAGTGTCAGTGTGCATGGAGCCTAAAAATAAATAAAAACTGATTTTTTTTTTTACAAACTGTCAGTAAATGTACTGACTGTTGGCAACCCTGATGTGGACTGAAAAAGAAAATATTCAATGTTGATCTAGAGAATGAAGTTCCACTTTGAGAACTTTACCAAATTACTGATCAGATTAAAGTGGATGTAAACCCGATTTTTTTTTTTTTTTTTTTTATGTCATAATGTAGAGTATAAGATTTCCTATCATTTGAGCCCAGTCTTGCCACAAAGTTAATTGAGCTCTGAGCAATCCTCTTATTGTTCAGCGAGATAAATCTTGACAAACAGAAAAACTTTGTCAAATCCTCCCCCTTGCTGTGAGTGACAGGTGATTTACATATCTTGTGCACTAGACATGCATTATTTTTTTTAATTCCCTCCCACTCATTTTTTCTGCTGCTCTGCAAGGATTGGATGTTCCACACCTAAGCATAATTGGGCATGCTGAAGTCATGTGGTTACTTCCCTGTTTTTTCACTGGATGTTAGTGATCATAGCAGAAGTTCAGTGTAAGAAATACACAGCAGAAAATGCATATTGACAAGGGGAGTGTAGAGGTGGTCGGGGAGTCTACTGACATCACGACTCCACCCACGAGCTCCAGACAGCAGACCCACCCAGGAGGCATGTATATCCTTATAGATAACCACTATGGCAGTAGTTTAGAAAGGATGACATTGGGTTTGCATCCACTTTAAACCCGGGATTAATTAGGTCTTGTTCCTTATTGGATACATGAATTCCAAGTGTGTATGTAAAGCAATAGTAAAACAGGCCTACAATATTGCCTTATGTCAATTTGATTGAAGCCAGGCTGAAGGAGGATTGGATAGATCAGATGCTCAGACCCCATACACACCATTAGATTTTCTGCAGATTTTTGTCTTCAGATTTATCAAAACCATGTAGGTGCAAGGGCCTGTCTGATTGCATACAAATTGAAACTCTTTAAAGGTTTGACCTCATATTACATGGTTTTGTTAAATCTGAAGACAAAAATCTGCAGAAAAATCTAATAGTGTGTATGGGGCTTTAGAAGAATCACTATCAAGGGGGCAGATTACAAGGCAGATACAGCTCTAAAGCATTTCACCAAGCATTTACATCAGTCCATCTCAACCTATTTTATCATGGTGGAACTTTTGGAAGATTTTCTCATTTCCCAGGGAACAGTGGCGGCCCAAAATGTTTTTTCTGGGGGGGGGGGGGGCGCAAACAAGCCAAGAAATTCTGAACCCCCCCCCCCCCCCAAAAAACGCAGCCACTTGTGCGTCCCCTGGCTGTCACTTCATTAACCCCCCCACCGGGCGGGGCTCTGCTCTTCTCCTGGAGTGACGGGAAGTGGTGGCTGCGGCTCCCGTTTCTGCTCGGCTCCTCAGGCTTCCTCCAAAGAGTTAGGCAGCCAATAGGATAGGATCGCCTAATGCTTTGGCCAATCGGGAGACAGGTCTCACTGACCTGCCTGCTGATTGGCAGGGAGGAATGTTAGTGTGAAAATAGAGAAAATTAATTCGCTATGCCAAACAGGGTGGGATCGGGACGCAGTGCTCTGCACCCTGAACCCACCCTATTTTGAAGCCTATTAGAGCCTCTGACTACTTACGCACTTCAAAATACACACCCCCCGCCTATCCCCGCCATAGTATTTCATGTGTCCGGCGTTCCGAAAGGGGCCGGGCACATGAATAGGAAGGCACGAGCCACCACTGCACCTCTGCCAATAAATTACTAGATTTACAGCTCAAGATACATTAGCATGGTGGTCAGTGGGAAAAATGCTTTAGAGATCAGTAGGTAATGGGAAGAATGCTCCCCTAAGGCCCCTTTCACATGGGCCCCCCTGCCCACACGGACTATGCTTGCTCAGCAGGGGATCGCGCTGCTGATCAGGCAGATGACAGGTTAGTCTCCGCTCACTGTGCAGAGCGGAGGCGGCTACCGCACCATGCGATTCCATGCTGTGAAATTTTTATAAAGGGTCAGGGTCTCTCCTCCCTCTCCCCCCCCCCCCCCAACATTTATGGGTAGGGCAGCCCATTGAAACTAATGGGCTGTCCTACCCACAGAATGCAGGACGCACTGATGTCAACAAAGTCCCCTTTTTTTCGATTTAATTTACCTTTTTTGTTTTTGTTCCTGCTCCAACTCACCCCCGCACCACCATCCTCGCCCATGCAAAAATGTCAGGTAGCCCGCTCCTGGGATATGCAACCACATATCTCAAGAGGCATATGCCTCAACAGCAGCTGAAGAGTGGACCTGGTGGTGCATTTTCGGGGGCCAATTGCTTGAGCCAGGAAGAGACAGCAGACTCCTGATGAGGGCAGAGAAGATGCCAGAGATCAGAGATGCCTCCGATTGTCAGAGCAGAGCAACACTGGACAAGTAGGTTTGTTTGAGTCTACCCCAGTGAAATTTTTTTTCGCTAAATGAAAATCATTTATAAATAGGTGAGGTTTGCCTTTTGCTGGTAGCAGAAAAGGCTTGAGGGGAGGAAAAAAAAAAAAGCCCATGCCCAAAGAGTACTTTATTTCTACAGCTGTACCACCAAAACCTGAATAGCACAAAGAGCCATAAAGCTACGGATGTTCTGCTCCAGCAGTTAGAGCAAATCAACCTGTGTGGTCTCACTGGTAAAAATGGCCCTCAGTTTAACAGAGTCTGACTTCCCAGTAAGTTCACCCTAGGCATTTCCCTTCAAGTCCCCAAAATGTGTTAATATGTGCAAGAATAACAAAGAAAGTGACACCCTTGGGACTCAATGCACATAAAGTGACACGCTTATTCATAAACATGGTTTGTAATGCAGTATAAAGATAAGTAAAGCGGTCTAACCTTCCCAGCATTTACCACACACACACACACACACTTGAGAAAAAGTTAAGCTAAAACAAATACATTTGAAAAGTGTGTAACTGAACGCTGTATACATAAAACACAGTTACCATACTAAAGCAAAAAAAATAAAAAATAAAAAAAGGAAGGAGGATGTAAGCATCACAATACTAGAGTTACAAAAAAATAAAAATAAAACAGTAAGCTAAAACAAAAATCAGGACTAGAACTAATACATGTGAAAAGTGTGTAAAGGAATGCTGTATGAATAAAACACAGTTCCCATACTAAAAAGTTAGAAAACAAAAACAGCAAACTAAAATATAAATCAAAAATCAGAAATAAAAACAAATACATAGGAACAAAATATGTAACTGAATGCTGTAAACATTGACAGTTACCAAAAACAAAAAAACCTCCACCACACACCCCAAAAAAAAGTAACACTGTTAGGCCCCTTTCACACCGGGGCGTTTTTCATGCGGTGCAGCGCTAAAAATAGCGCCTGTTCACTGCATGAAAAAATCCGGCCCCTTTAACTCCAGTGTGAAAGCCGGCGGGCTTTCACACTGGAGCGGTGCGCTAGCAGGATGACAAAAAAAGTCCTGCTAGCAGCATCTTTGGAGCGGGATAGGAGCGGTGTGTTCACCGCTCCTATACCGCTCCTTCCCATTGATTACAATGGGAGACCGCGGTAAAACCGCGGCAATACCGCAGTTACCGCGGCAATACCGCGGCTACGGCGGCGCTCTGCGGGGGTGTTAACCCTTTTTTTTAACCCTTTAACCCTTTTTCGGCCGCTCGCGGGGGGTAAAACCGCACCGCGAGCGGCCGAAAACCGCGGTGAAAACGACAGTAAAGCAGCGCTAAATATAGCGCTGCTTTACCGTCACCGCGGCTCACCGCCCCAGTGTGAAAGGGGCCTTACAGTACCAAGAAAAACAGTAAGCTAAAACCATCAGAAATAACGGCTCACGTATACCACAATCTCTGCATTCACTGTGCATTTCTGCATGCGCTTTTGCAGTGCATTTTTTCCATTTACTTACATTTTTACTTACCAAGTTGCATTTTTTTCCCCCCCCTTAACACATGTAAAAGCACATGTAGTGGTGTAAACTATACTCATTGCAAAAAAAAATAAAAATAAAAAAATATGTTCTTGCATACACGTTCATGCCGCTTTTAAAAAGCGCACCTAACTGCATCTGATGTAAAATTAGCCCTAAAACTAATACAGATGATTCATCTGTATTAGTTTTAGGGCTCATTTTACATCAGATGCAGTTAGGTGCATATTTCTTTTTTTTTTTTTAAAGCGGCATGAACGTGTATGCAAGAAAAATTGTATTTTTTTTTTTTTTTGCAATGAGTATAGATGAAACATCAGTTACAGGGTTAGCTAGGGCAAAAAAAGACACAAGTCCATCCAGTTCAACCATAAAAAATAAATAAAAATATCGTACAATCCAATATACCCAACTGAATGTGTTTTTTCCAGTTAGATGGGGTATTTGATGGTAAATGGTTTTGTAATGCGTTTTTGTTGTATACGAGATAAAAAAAAAAAAAATCAAACAACTATAAAAATGTGATAACATATACATTATTATTATTATTATTATTATTATTATTATTAAGCGCAACAGTTTGCGCAGCGCTTAACAAAATAACTTAATAGTAGCTTAACAAAAAAAAAAAAAAAAATATTATATATTTTAATTATATAAATTATATGGAAGGAGGGGGTAACTGAATGCTGTACATTGAATACTAAGTTATAAAACCCCCCCAAAAAATTAAAAAACATCTGATTTTATATCCACAGCAAGAAAAAGCGATGTAGCTCCATGATTTGTAAAGGGAGTTTAGCCAGATCCCAAGCAGAGAAGAGGATCTCTTTTGGAAGGGGAAGAAGCAGATCACAATTTAGTGTCATTGGTGACAAATGTCATTCATTCCAATCACATCACCATCTTGCTGCAATGCTCTGTGGAATATGTTGGCTCTATAGAAAAGTTGTAAAACTTGCAGAGTGCAGCATGTTTGAAGAAATCCAAGTGAATGTGTGGTTGTGTTGCTCCCAGCCTGTGTGTGATTGCAGAGTGGATGTGATCAGCACAGGCTCATTATAATGTGAGATCCCTACTGATCATGTAATCCCCCCACACACACAGAAGATGCTCACTTACCCCTCCGCTCTCCTCTCCTTGCTGCCTCCCTCAGCTGACGTGCTTTAACTCCATCCAGAGTTTCCTCTGCAGCCCAATAAAGCCCTCCAGCCCCAGTCACCGCCCATGACTCCATGCAGCCAGGGAAGAGCTCAGCTACACGTCAGATTTTAATCGCTTGTCAGCATGAGATTTAACCCTTTGTAAGCAACGGCCTTAAAATGCTCTGATTTCAGTTCCTCCTGAGTCTTCCAGAGTTCAAAGCCATCCTTCCTGTACATTTATTCTGATGTTTAAAAATGCAAAAATTCTAATGAACTGAGCCTCTAGTTCTACTACTAGCCAGAAAATAATGGAGGTATGTAAGAAAGGCCCCCTATTTAACACCCCCCTCCCCCTATAGAAGCAGGGGCTGACAGGACACAGGGCTTCTGAAGGGGATTTTGCTGCATGCTGTCCTTGTCATGTGTAGAGGGTAGAGAAGAATATTGGGGGGGAGGAAACAGAAACTTGGAGAAAGGTGGTGGCAGCCAATCAGGGCTGGTGCTACCACTAGGCAAACTAGGCGGCCGCCTAGGGTGCCCTGCTGCCTAGGGCGCCCGGCCACTGGTTTTTCTACTCTCTCCTCTCTGCAGCAAGCAAATATGTCCCAGCATCAGCAGGCAGCCGCAGCTCCGTTCGCACATAGTGTCAGAGGCACAGCAGTGGTGGAGGACTGTGTCTGTGTCCCGACTCCTGCAGCAAGCAAACATTCATTGATGGGCACTGGTAGGCTGCATTGAAGGGCGCTGGTAGCCTGCATTTAATGGGGGCTGTTGAGGCTGCATTTAATGGGGGCTGTTGAGGCTGCATTTGATGGGGGCTGTTGAGGCTGCATTTGATGGGCGCTAGTGAGGCTACATTTGATGGGCGCTGGTAAAGCTGCATTTGATGGGTACTGGTGAGGCTGCATTTGATGGGCGCTGGTAGGCTACATTTGATGGGCGCTGGTGAGGCTACATTTGATGGGCGCTGGTGAGGCTGCATTTGATGGGCGCTGGTGAGGCTGCATTTGATGGGCGCTGGTGAGGCTACATTTGATGGGCGCTGGTGAGGCTACATTTGATGGGCGCTGGTAAAGCTGCATTTGATGGGTACTGGTGAGGCTGCATTTGATGGGCGCTGGTAGGCTACATTTGATGGGCGCTGGTGAGGCTACATTTGATGGGCGCTGGTGAGGCTGCATTTGATGGGCGCTGGTGAGGCTACATTTGATGGGCGCTGGTGAGGCTACATTGATGGGCGCTGGTGAGGCTGCATTTGATGGGCGCTGGTGAGGCTACATTTGATGGGCGCTGGTGAGGCTGCATTTGATGGGCGCTGGTGAGGCTGCATTTGATGGGCGCTGGTGAGGCTACATTTGATGGGCGCTGGTGAGGCTGCATTTGATGGGTGCTGGTGAGGCTACATTTGATGGGCGCTGGTGAGGCTGCATTTGATGGGTACTGGTGAGGCTACATTTGATGGGGGGATTTTATTAAAAAGGTGGTATTTACATGGGCAGGGAAAAGGGGGCGGAGTCAGCCAATGGAGGGTGGGTGGCAAAATTAGGTTTCGCCTAGGGTGTCAAAAATCCTTGCACCATCCCTGCAGCCAATGGAGTAGGGCTCAGAGGCATGAGGTCACAGTCATTTCACACTTCCAGGAGTGTCGGATACCTGTGTCATCCCTGTGCTTTCATTCTCTGACCCCTGTGTCACTACAGGACTCAATCATTATTTTATTTATTAATACAGGTATTTATAAAGCTCCATCATTTTATGCAGCGCTTTACATATATATTGTACATTTACATCGGTCCCTGCCATCGAGTTTACAATCTAAGGTCCCTAACTCACATTCATACTAGGGCCAATTTAGACAGGAGACAATTAATCTACCAACAGACCCGGACAGGCCATAGGGCAGACCGGGCATTTGCCCAGTGGGTCACCCGCTCCTTGGCATGTTGATCAGGCCGCACAGCGGGAGGTAAACGGCGACCGCGGCCTGGACAGGGTTACCGGCGAAACTACAAATGAGGTTAGCGGCTGCATGGGCTGAGCTGTGTCTCTCTTGCACACATCTCAGCCTCAGAGCCGATGCTGACAGTTCCGCTCTCCGCTCCTACGGACGGCTCCTCCTCCTCCAGCCATGGACGTCGGCATGGTGGGGTAAGGGGGGAGGGGAGAGCTGCCGGCCGCTGTCAGGATGTTTCCCCCACTTGCCCCCTTCTCATGTCAGCAGCACGGGAAAAGAGAAAGCTTCCTGCCTGTTATTCTTCCATCCCCATTGGCCACAGTGGAAGGCCAATCAGAAGAAACTAGAGGGGCATCATGGGAAATGTAGTCCCAGAGATTGGTGGCCCAATTGTTCCCAGCAGGGAGCCGGCTACAGTACCCAGCGTGCACTCTGCTGGGGGGAAAGAGAAAACCCAGAAACAAGCTGAGGAGTGCTGCACTGTAACAGCTACTACAGGAGACATGGAAAAAGGAAGAGAGGACTGTGCTGGGGAAACTAATAGCCCCAGCACCACCAGATAGAGCCACGCTGTACCCACAAAACCAAAGAGAGCCATGCTGTACCCGCACCACCAGAGAGAGCCAGGAGAGCCATGCTGTAACCATACCACCAGAGAGAGAGCCACGCTGTACCCGCACCAACAAAGAGAGCCATGCTGCACCCGCACCACCAGAGAGAGCCAGGAGAGCCATGCTGTAACCATACCACCAGAGAGAGAGCCACGCTGTACCCGCACCACCAGAGAGCCACACTGTACCCGCACCACCAAAGAGAGCCACACTGCACCACACCACTAGAAAGAGACACACTGTACCCACACCACTAGAGAGGGAGAGCCAGCAACACCAGAGAGAGCCAAACTGTACCGCACCACCAGAGAGAGCCATGCTGTACCCACACCAGCAGAGAGAGCCTCGTTGTACCCACACCACCAGGTAGCGAGAGGCATGCTGTATCCGCACCACCAGAGAGAGCCACGCTGTACCCACACCAGTACTAGCATTATATTGCCACAATAGGACTGGGACACTGTAATATAAAGGGGATCGCATTGTGAAGAGGCACTGTAATCATTGCAGTGCCCCCTTATAGTGCAGTACCCTTTATATCACAGTGTCCCTGCACATTACAATGTGGGGGACCGACACCAGGGACCCCCTGACCCCCCTCCCCGCGAATGTCTACCGACACAAACCCACCCAACCCCCCCCCCCCCGGGTCCCCTGGAAAAGTTGGCTGCTTAGTCTAAAATGCCTAAATTTTTTGTCCCAGTCTGGGCCTGATCTACCAGCATATCTTTGGAGTGTGGGAGGAAATCAAAGTACCTGGAGGAAACCCATGCAGGCATAGGGAGAACATGCAAACTCCAGGCAGGTAGTAATGTGGTTGTAATGACATAGAGGTCAGAAGATGTAACAACAGTGCACAGCATGGAGACACTGGTGTCAGACGCTTCCAGAAGAGGCTGAATTCTGAAGAGAATGATGGGGCTGCAGTGCTGAAATGGAGCAAAGATGGAGGATACGGACCCCTGGAGTGGAGCTTTTACAAAGACTTTCTTTAAAGCGATATTAGAAGCTATTTAAAAAACAAACAAACATGTTATACTTACCTGCTCTGTGTAGTGGTTTTGCACAGAGCAGCTCCGAGCTTCCTCTTCTCGGGTCCCCGGCCATCACTCCTGGCCCATCCCTCCTGCCAAATGCAGTCAGAGCAAACAGTTTGCTATGGCAGCATCCAAGCAGGCTCGCTCCTGAGCTGCTGCTTTGCGTGTCCATTCACACACAGAGCCGTGGCTGGGCCCCGCCCACTCTCTCTCCTCATTGGCTCACTGGCTGTGATAGACAGCCCACTGCTGTCTCAGCCAATGAGGAGGAAGCAGCCCTGGAGAGCGGAGGCTCTTGTGCACATTGCTGGATTGCTATCGGGCTCAGGTAAGTATTGGGAGGCTGCTACACACAGAAGTTTTTTTATCTTCATGCAATGAATGCATGAAAGTAAAAAAAAAAAAAAAAACTTGAGCCTTTACAACCACTTTAAAGTCTAACTGAAGGCAAAACATTTTTACATTTTTTTTTTGAATAGAGTAATGAAGGGTTATAACCCCTGTCAGTTTTTTTGTCTTTTTTGTTGTTGTTTTCTGCCATCTGAGTACTACAGCAACAACAGGAAGTGAGAGGAAACTCTTCCAAAGAAAAGGAAATCCCTGGTAGTTCCAATACCAGAATTACTGTCCCCATGAAAACATTTCCACCCCAGTTCCTTTTCTAGTGACAACCCAAAATTTGGGAATTTTCTTTCACTTTTGGTGATAACTTTCAACAGGACAAAAAGAGAGGATGGATCTCCCAAATGCGTCAACAGACCGCAAAAAAACTTAACTAGGTGTTCCAATCCCTCCATTGTATGTGAAACTAAGAAAAAAGTAAGTAAAAATAAGTAAAATGTTATACCTTTAGTTATACTTTAAAGTATAAGTAACCTGTCAGGTTTTTATTGCCGTCTGTGTAACCCTTAAGCCCCATACACACGGTCTGACTTTTTCATGGATTCTGTCCGATCGGACAATGTTGTTGAAAAATCAGACCGTGTGTATGCACCATCGGACAGTGTACGTCGGATTGTCCGACGGACAAAGTCTTATCTCCTGCTGGATAGATTTGCCGACAACACGGTCCAATCACACCAAATCCGATCGTGTGTACGGTTGTCCGACCGGACAAAGTGCTACGCATGCTCAGATCACATTACAAGACCAAAGCTATTGGCTACTAGCCTCTACGTAGTCCCGTCGTAGGCAACAAACGTCACCACGTTCAGAATGATCGGATTTTCCGACAACTTTGTCCGACCGTGTGTACGCAAAACCAACATCAGACAAAGTATGACGGACAGGATCCAACCGACCTGGTCCGCGGGTTGTCCGACCGTGTGTATGGGGCTTAAGGAACTCCCACCCTCTCTTTTATGCCGCATACACACGATCGGATTTTCCAACAACCAAACCATAGATTTTTTTCCGAAGGATGTTGGCTCAAACTTGTCTTGCATACACACGGTCACACAAATGTTGCCCAAAAATTCCGAACGCGAGAACATGGTGACATACAACACATACGACGAGCCGAGGAAAAAGGAAGTACATAACATTAAAATTTGGTACATAACATTAATACAGTATTTTTTCTATAGAGTCTTTAAAGCAGGACCAATAACGGAAATTACGCTGCTCCTCCTACCCCCCCCCCCCCTCCTGATTTTGACAGGTACCCACTCCTGCACTTCAGATAACTGCGGCGATCCGTGCAGAAGTTGAGCCTTGCCTCTTTGCCCCGCAGCCTTCTGGGATACATCACAGGTCCCAGAAAGCTGCGGGACCATTCACGAAGCACTAATACATGCGCAATTGGAAGCCAGCTGTGAAGCTGCAAAGCTTCACTGCCAGTTTACCTTAGTCAAGATGCCAACACCTGGACCCGAAGGACAATTGAAGAATGGCCTCGGGTGAGGACAGTGCTGAATCCAGGGGCAGGTAAATATCCTTACATTTAAAGTCAGGTGCTACAGTATTTGGAGCTGCTGACTTTTTTTCGAGGGGAGACTGGAGCTCCTCTTTAATGTAACCTTTTTATTTATTTGAGTCAATAAAATTTTTTCTATCCCGTAAATGGCATGGGGCCCATGGGCCGCTGCCTACTCTGTCTATTTCGTAATTCCGCACTGGCAATTAGGGGCTTACAGCCCTTTGCTGCAGCAAGAATCAGTGGTTACCTGTGGTTAGGGATAGATGTCTAAACCTGAAAGGAGACAGGTTGCATCCAGGGGCGGACATCTGTCCCTAACCTCAGCTAAGTGCTAAATGAGTGTGAATACATGCAAACAGCTGCAGCTCCTGTCAGCCTGTTGTTGATTTGTACTGGCTTTCCAGTCACAGCTGTTCGCATACACCTGTAATCCTAGCCGTAGGAACCTTCTACCCTTTCACACGTGCTGACCGTTCGTCCGTTTTTTTCATACGTCCGTTTATGGATCAAAACGGGCATCAATGCTTCTCTATGGAATAGCGGACGTTAGAGGATGATCATCCGCTAATGTCCGTTAACATCCGCCCGTTTTTCTGGACGGAAGAAAACCCTATTTTTTCTTCCGTAAAAAAAACGGAACGGACGAAAAATGGATGTTAGCGGATGATCCGTTCACATGCGATCCGCTGACATCCGTTTTTCATCAAAATATGTAATTTATTATGCATACATTACAATTAACCTATGACCCAAAAACAAGGAATCATGGGAAAATTCCCCTAATTCATGAAAAACGGATTAAATACAGTTTTAAAAAAAAATTAAAAAAAATTAAAAAAAACGGACATAAACGGATAAAAAACGGACATAAACGGATGAAAAACGGATGACAACGGATGTAAAATGGAAATGAAAATGGATGAAAACTGATGTTTACTGGCAACAACTGATGATAAAAAAAACGTGACTGAACTGATCTAATGGCAAGCCCTGCAATATGCAGGGCGAACATGGGGGAGTATGAGGGGAATGATTTCTCATCTGCAGGTTGCTATTGGTGAATGCAGCAGGCTAGCAACAGCGCCTGATTGGTGGATGGCGGCGGGAGCGCTAAAGCCCGCGAAACGGGGCCCTTTAAGAGCGGATCGTCCGGCCTTACCTGTCTCTCTGAAGCAAGACCGGGACCCCCTACCCCTGCAGAGCTGACAGAAGAAGATGGAGGCTTCCAGAGACCGCGAGGCGCTGCTGCGCCGCCTAATAGAGAAGGCGGAGGGAGCTGGAGGAGAGGAGTGGCTACAGAGATGCCTGGAGGACAGCCCCAACATGGCTCCGCATGGTCCGCCCCTCAGCATGGCCGAGGATGTCACTGGGGAAAAGATGGTGGAGCCTACAGCCAGCATGCGCAGTCCGCGCCTACAGCCAGCAAGGAGGAAGAAGAAAGCAAAGTCCTCTGCTTCTCCTGTCCCGCGGAAGAAGGGGAGAGCCAGCAGCATGCCTCTCAAGGACGCTGCCTCTACTGAGAAAGAATGCAGTCAGCCAGCAGCTTCCAGCCTAAAGGAGGGGAGTTCGCCCAGTGGTGAGACATGTTACAACATCCCTGTTAATGACATGTGTTTGTTAATGACTTCCTTATCTAGCCTTGTAAATGATCTTAAAGGGGTACACACAGGTGGTACTGAGGTAAAAAAGTTTGAGGAGGATTTATATAATTTTCATGGGTTACACACAGATGGTGCTGGTGTGGTTAATGATACAGGTGCACAAAAGTTTGGTGCTTTTTCTATCACTAAAAATGACGTTAAAGGGGCACAGCGGTCTGGTGCATGTTTGCAGAACTCTGCTTATGGTGGTATTAAAGAAACTAATGGCGCACAGTATCATGGTGCTTTTCAGGATAATAGGAATGACACGGTTTTTGGAGGGGCACACTTTAGTGGTGCTATACAGCAGCCTAATGATGGCGTGCGGGTGGATGTAGTAAGCCCAGTATGGCGCAGTTTATCAGGTGTGCACGCAGATGCTTCTGAGTTATCAGCAGGTGGGGTGCTGCCGCAGACAGGCAGGCGCATAAATCAAGCAGCCACTTCTCCACGGGCAGCTGAGTCATCATTTAGGCTGCCTATGCCATGCGACATTTCCCCGCTGGGTTTTCACTTAACAGATACTGTAAAGGATAAAATTTGGAAAGGTGAATTTATTGATCTAATGTCTTTATTGCCAGCTTCCAAAGAATTTATGGCTAGAGTTGATAAACGCTCTGATGACAGAGCAGAGGAGGATCGTAAGAAGTCCATACCAAAAACTTTTCAGAATTGGTTGCAGGCCTTTTGCATTTATGCGGCCGTGCTAGGGGAGCGTTTTCCTGGGAAATGTTCAGGGCTTTTTCAGCATGTGGATATAATAGCGGAGGCTTTTCGCCATTTTGGGGGTATAGCATGGTTCACTTATGATGAGAACTTTAGGCAAAAACTGGCCGTTCACCCAATGTTGCAATGGGGTTGCAAGGATGTGGGTCTATGGCTAAACCTCATGCTGCCACAGAAGCCGCAGTTTGCTCCCCGGGTAGTGCCCCCACAGAATAGTTTTCGCAAGGGATGCTGTTTCGCCTTCAACGAAGGGCATTGTAAATTCTTGGCTAATTGCAGATATAGGCATGAATGCTCTTTCTGCAGTGGTGCCCATCCTGCAAACAGGTGTTTTCGTAAATCGGCCGCATCCTCCTCTACAGCAGTACCCAGGGAGACAGGAGGGAAGGGCCAGGACGCCAGTGAAATTATCAAACATGCAGCCTTGGCTAGAACAATACCCAGACCGCACGATGGCTCGGCTGCTGTTTGAGGGTTTTGCTAATGGTTTTTTGGTCCCTTCATATTCAGGTTCTGGGTGCGTCCGGGTTGAGAATCTACGCTCAGTCAGGATGCACCCTGACATTGTACAGGAAAAAATCAATAAAGAGATCACTGAGGGTAGAGTAGCGGGGCCTTTTAAGCTTCCACCTTTTGAGAATTTCCGCCTCTCCCCCTTGGGAATTGTTCCCAAGAAGGAGAAGGGGAGTTTTCGACTCATACACCACTTGTCTTATCCAGCAGGTTGTTCACTAAATGATGAGGTCTCTGGGGTCCTGGCCCCGGTGTCCTATGCATCATTTGATGAAGCACTGATGCTGTTACGTCAATTTGGGCAGGGGGCTTTGTTGGCTAAGGCAGATATCAAGTCTGCCTTCCGGCTGCTGCCCGTGCATCCGCAGGGATTTAATTCCCTGGGGTTTAATTTTAAGGATCAATTTTATTTTGACAAATGTCTACCAATGGGTTTTGCCTTGTCATGTTTTTATTTTGAAGCCTTTTCTACCTTCTTGCACTGGGTTGTAGCACAGTGCCTCCCGGAGGGGGGCCTGTTACACTACCTAGATGATTTTTTGTTCATTGGTCCAGTGGACTCACAATTGTGTTCTAAATCGCTGGACACTTTTTTGAGGACGTGTACCCTTTTTGGGATTCCTATCGCCCATGAGAAAACGGTCCTCCCGGCCACGACGATTGAATTTTTGGGCATCACAATCGACTCAATGCGAATGGAGTTTCGGCTACCGGAAGAAAAGCTGTGCCGGTTGAGATTATTAATTTCATTGTTTTTGTCCAAAAGGAAAGTATTGTTGAAAGAGGCGCAATCCCTATTGGGGCTTTTTGCATTCGCAGCCAGGGTGATCCCGATGGCCAGGATATTTTCAAGGCGTTTCGCCTTGGCCACAAGTGGTTTGCTGTCCCCATATTCACATATTCACCTGTCAGCAAATGTGAAAGAGGACTTGAAGGTGTGGGATGCTTTCCTTTCTAATTTTAATGGCTCAACAGTATGGCAACAATCTATTATGGATGATTTTCAATTAAATTTCTTCACCGACGCAGCTGGTTCATCAGGTTTTGGGGCTTTTCTGAACGGCAGTTGGTGTGCTTCTGAATGGCACCCCAGCTGGCTACAGGGGGAAGTTATACGGAATATAGTCCTGTTGGAACTTTTTCCTGTCGTAGTTTCATTAATAATATGGAAGGAGTTCTTTAAGAATCGGAGGGTGCTAGTACATACAGATAACAAAGGCGTTCTATTTGCCATAAACACGCTGTCATCAAAATCTGAAATGGTGATTAAGCTACTGCGTTTTGTAGTATTACATTGTTTTCGTTGTAACATTTGGTTGAAGGCTCAGTACTTACCTGGTTTACAGAATGATATAGCTGACGCTTTATCTCGTTCACAGTTCCAACGTTTTCGGGATTTGGCGCCTGCGGCGGACCAAACGGGCACCCCCTGCCCAGATTTCCTCTGGGGCTTGATTTGGGACTGATGGCTACTCACCTCCGGGGCTCACTGGCGCCGAAGACATGGCAGGAATATGGTTTGGCATGGTCCAGATGGTGTTCTTTCTGCTCTCAGCACGGTACAGGGGTTCTGGAGGTGAATGGTTATGTCGCTCTGGCTTTCATATCTTCGTTAATAAATGCAGGTATGAGTCCGGGTTCAATTAACAAGATTGTGGCTGGTGTTTCCTTTTTTCTCAAATTTTCCGACCGCCAAGCGCTTACTTCATTTTTTCAAGTCAGGCAAATTTTGAAGGGCTTTCGGAAATCGGCTCCTTCTAAGGATGGCCGTCGGCCTATTTCTGTGGAGTTATTAATCAACCTGTTATCGGTCCTGGAGGTTGTTTGTACATCTATGTTTGAAGTTTTTCTTTTCAGGGCAGCATTCTCGGTCACTTTCTTCGGTGCTTTAAGGATCGGTGAATTTACGGCTAGGAATAGGTCTTCCTCTTCTTTTCTTTTGTTCAGGCATGTAGTCTTGGGGCCGGATAATCTTCGTGTCTTTATTTGCAGGTCAAAAACTTTTGGATTGGGTAAAGGTCAATGGGTGCCTCTGGCTAGTTCCCCGGATCCGAGAGTATGCCCAGTAGTGTTGGTATCAAATTTTTTGGCTGTGCGCCCCTCATGCGAGGGTTCCTTTTTTATCCACCAGAACAGTTCCCCGCTTACCAGATTTCAGTTTTCAGCTGTTCTTGCTTCTTGCCTTAGACGGCTCAATCTTTCAGGTTTTAAATTTTCATCTCATTCATTTAGGGTTGGGGCCGCCACAGCGGCCAATCTATTGGGTTTCCCTATAGAAAGTCAAAAGAGGGTCGGTAGGTGGGCTAGTGATAGGTACAAAATTTATGTTCGCCCAGATCTATTAACGCTATGATTTTGTTTCAGATCCAGCTACTGAGGCAATTTGGATCGTAGGCCACTCCTACATTTTCTGGGCTGGTAAGCAAGCTTCTTCTAGGATCTACTCAAGTAATTTGGGTCTGGACGATTCTTTATACACAGTTTTTTGGTCAGGCATTAGGGGTCTGAGATGGCGTAATCTCAGATGCCATTTACTTTACTTAGCATCTATTTGGCCGCCTCCGAGTATCCTGGTTATTCATTTAGGGGCAAACGATATTGGCAAGATTAGGACTTGGGATCTTCTGTGCGAGATCAAGAAGGATCTGTGCGACTTTAGGCTACTGTTCCCAAGTACTACCCTGGCCTTTTCAGAAATGATCCCACGGCTCCTGTGGGCCCCGGGCGGTGACTTAAGCTACATGGATAGGATCAGGAGGCGGCTGAATAGAACCATACACAATATGTTAGTTTCACTGGGTGGTGTATCATTCCGCCATTTTGAGCTGGAAGGTTTTTTCTTAGGTCTGTTCAGGCAGGACCAGGTCCATTTGTCTGCAATTGGCCTGGATATTTTTAACATGGGCCTGCAGGCCTTGATTGAGAGTGCCTTGGTGTTGGGGGGACCTCAGCCAGGAGCGTCACTCCCGGCTTAGGTTGGTGGGGGATTAGTCGTCCAGCTTCGTCTGGATGGACACTGTGAACTAGAACAATAATTTAATTTTGTTTATAGCCGAGGTGGCTAAATTATGATTTAAGTTTAAGGTTACCTCTTGACCAACACCAGGGCCAGAAAAAAAATTCCAACAATAAAGTATGGTTACAAAGAATTACTTGGTGTTTGTATTTTGTACGTTTAATGACTCCTTAATGCTAGCCCATGGCAAGCCCTGCAATATGCAGGGCGAACATGGGGGAGTATGAGGGGAATGATTTCTCATCTGCAGGTTGCTATTGGTGAATGCAGCAGGCTAGCAACAGCGCCTGATTGGTGGATGGCGGCGGGAGCGCTAAAGCCCGCGAAACGGGGCCCTTTAAGAGCGGATCGTCCGGCCTTACCTGTCTCTCTGAAGCAAGACCGGGACCCCCGCCCACCCTTCCCCTTTTTTCTTTTCTTCTCTAAAAATATTCTTTTGCAAGTCATGGTGTTGGTTAGTGGGGGATTAGTCGTCCAGCTTCGTCTGGATGGACACTGTGAACTAGAACAATAATTTAATTTTGTTTATAGCCGAGGTGGCTAAATTATGATTTAAGTTTAAGGTTACCTCTTGACCAACACCAGGGCCAGAAAAAAATTCCAACAATAAAGTATGGTTACAAAGAATTACTTGGTGTTTGTATTTTGTACGTTTAATGACTCCTTAATGCTAGCCCATGTACGGTCCGCATGTGTGAAAGGGGCCTGTAGCCAGTTCTATTCATCAGTTCAGTCATGTTTTTTTAAAGAAAATATGGATGAAGTTTACATCAGTTTTTTTATCAGTTTTTCATCAGGTTATCATCTGTTTACCATCAGTTTTTACCTTAGTGTTTTACATGCAAAAAAGCATGCAAAAACGGACCGTTGGTCCATTTACAAACGTAACTAAGGCCTCTTTCACACGGGGCGCATCAGTGCTGATCCGCCCCGTGGATATCCGCTTGCTCAGCGGGGATCGCCCGATCGATCTCCGCTGAGCAGGAAGATGACAGGTTCGTCCCTGCGCAGTGTGGGAGATCGGGTGACGACGGACCATAGAGTCCGTCGTCATCCGATCCGATGACGGATGGAAAAATAGCTTTTTCCTCGTCACACTTTTTCGGATCGAAGCGGATCGGATGTCAGCGGACATGTCATTGCTGACATCTGACGCTCCATAGACCTCTATGCAGGGGTCAAGTCCTGGGGGAAAAAGTGTGGGAACTCCCACCCAAGATCCACTCGCCCGGCAAAAAAAATTAAAAATTATAAATGTGTGTATGAAGCTTAACTGTTAGTACATAAATAAAAACAATCCTCAGTAAACATAAATACGGTAATTCTATGAATAATCAGCATTCATTCAATTGTGCTTCCATGCAAATCTCTTAGCAGCAGGGACCTGATCTACCTGTCAGCTAGCTGTGATTGACAGGTAGATTTAAACGGAAGCTGTCGTGGGGCCCCCTACTGGCAATGACTGAATGGTCAGGTGTGCGGCACTTACTATTGTGAGCTGTGTCGGCGGCTGCTGGTGTAGCACCTGCCACACAGCTCGCATACTTCAAAGTCTTGCAGGACACAGCTGCTAAAGGGAACTGAGTTCCTGTTGTGGAAAAAGTACAGGAACTCCGTTCCCATGCGTTCCCGCAGGACTTGAGCCCTGCCTCTATGGAGCATCCGTTCAGGTCCGCCTGAAAAACTGACAAGCGGATCTGAACGGATCGGCCGTGTGAAAGAGGCCTAAAATAGGACTTTTGATCCATTTAAAAAAAGTTGACAGATGCGGATGTAAATGGATGATCATCCATTTACATCTGTTTTTCCATAGAGATACATTGATGTCCGTTTTTCATCCATCAATGGATGTATGAAAAACAGACAAACTGTCCGCATGTGCGAAAGGGTCCTTAGGGCAAGCAATCCTGGTAATTTGTCCTGCTATTTGTTGTGGTGTGCCTAAAAGAAAGAGAATTCACGTGCAAATCCCACTATCAGGTATAGATAATTGGAATCATCTGTAGGTAAGTGCCATTTCTCACTGGGCACTATAGATACTTCAAAAGCCTGTGCAGACATCAGAGAGAAAGTATTGCCTCATTCCTTTGCCATATCACATTTGTTAGAAATTGGAGCATTGTTATTTACATGCTGTGTTTTAGAATTATAGTGTATGAGTATATGAGCTTCATGACTCATTTAATGCAGTTTACTGTAGTTTGTTTCCATTATCACACTGGTTATATTACTTAAATTTGCCTGGCACACCTTTCACATTAAATATTTAATTAATCTGAAAAAAAAAAATAGGTCACATTCAGAACTGTGTGTGTAATTCTGCTGTTCTTCCTACACAATTTGTTTCTACCTACTGAGTGTGTTAAATTGTATAGAATGCAAAAATGTTATAAAATGGATATTTCTGTAAAATATTATTTTTATCTTAAAATTATATTTTGCAGGTGCTTTGGAGGGAATTTGGATGTGATTTTTAAATTTTTACATGCTTGCTATGCCACATTTCCTGCTTGTTTGCTGCCTAAAATATACAGTTTTGCGGCTTGACAACTAGAGGGTGATCTGTATGGTACTGCAACCTCTCTGCCTCCAATGGGCAACTGTCGAGGCTAAGATGTCTGATGCATGGACAGCAGGGCCAGGCTGGGGTAAGGGGGGTCAAGGGGTAACCTGCCCTGGGCGCAGTGTGTAGGGGGGCATGTTGAGAGCGTCAGCACTTCCTTTATCTCCGTGACAGGTCTAAAGCTTTTGGCTTCTGTCACCCCCCCCCCCCCCACCAGCCCACCCACCACTTGCAAGGATTCTGTATTTTTACATTTGCCCAAGGGTCTAGTCTCTAGTCTAGGCATTTTCTCACGGCTTCTGTTCCCGCCCACCCACCACCTGTAGCACTTTCCTAGACTTATTTATACAGGTCTGATAGGAAGTGGACGGACCGGCAGGCGGGGACAGAAGCTGAAAGAAGGTGCAGAAAATGTCAGGGCTAGACTCTGGCAGATGTAAGAATACCAAATCCTTACAAGTGGTAGGAGGGCCGGATGGTCGGCAGGGTCAGGTAGCGGACAGAAAATCCCAGGTCTAAACTCAGGCAAATCTAAATACTGAGCAGTACAGGTGCACTGTGATAGTGTGATTATGTTCTGCTGTTTTCCGCTAAGGATATGATCACTGTGGGTTTAATTGTTCCCATGTACTCAGAGGACTTTTCTTAATAGTTCCTCAAGTGCCATTTGGCTATTAGATGAATATGGTTGGAGGCATAGTGCTTTATGCATTTTCAGCAAGCGACTGAGAACCTGAGCCAGCTGCTCCCACGCCCTGCACACCCCTATGCAAACACAGCAATCATACGGTTGTACACTGTAGTAAGGCCTTTTGGCAATGTCAAGATGAAAAAACTCCTGCACATGAGCAGGAGTGGCATCATCTCGGCTCTGCCAATGAAAATGGCTGTAGATCAGTACCTGAGAGCCACCCAACCAAAATGTCAGCAGTCAGCTGGGAGCTCCAGGACATTGCAGCACTAGAGAGAAGGTGAGTATAGTTAGTTTTTAAGGATTCCTGCACTGGTAGTGGATACCCACTGAGAACACACCTCCATCTCAGCATGGTGCCACTGGGGAGTGGCAGCAGACTGTCCATCTTCCTTGTCACGTGACATATCACATGACCCGAGAGGGAAAGACATTGAAGTGGACAATATATTTATTGAAAGATTTTTCCAAAAAGGGACACAAGTTGTAGGCAAAGAATGACATCAAGGATAAGGCCCACAACGCAGATGGAACATATCAAAACATCAAGAATGAATATAAAAAGGGGGATCCAAATAGTATACCACCAGTCATCTTTGACACAACAGGTTGCCATATAAAGTATAAGTTCGACAATCAGATAACATTTATATATATATTATACTTATTAATATATTATATACTTATACTTATTAATATATTATACTTATAAATGCATACAACAATCCTACTCCAGAAACATCATAAGGGAAATAATAGAATCCATCCTACACCACTACCCACCGGTAGGCCAGTATGGGTCGTGAGTATATGAAGTGCTGTGCAAAAAGTGTTAGTAAAATGTCTAAATGAAAACAAAGTACAAGTAGAAAAAAGGGGGGAGAGGAGACAAGGAATGCAAAAGGAAAAAGAAAGGGGGGGGGGAGAAACAAAGCAAAGGAAGAAAAGCCGCCTGAACTCCCGCATCCGCTGCCCACACTCCTAAGTCAGCTGGAAGTCGGAGCTACTTAATCCAAGGATCTCAAACCTTGTAGTCCTATCCTTCAAGATACTGACCAGCTTCTTGTTGAGCATGATCCATGTCAGCTTACTTTTCATAATAGCCAGATATGGACAGTACTTTTCAATGGGTTAGATGTGTTATGTCTCTATAACCATAAGACCATGAAGTGCAGACACAATTTAGGTACCGTATTTTTCGGACTATAAGGCGCACTTAAAAGCCCTAAATTTTCTCACAAATCGACCGTGCGCCTTATAATGCGGTGCGCCTTATATATGACCTGTTGACATCGCTGGAGTTCTTTGGTTAATGCACCCGGAATGATGGCAAGCACCTTATTAGTTTTTTTTCACTTGGGGTTTGACAGTATCTGTCAGATGGGCGCGCATGGAGTCACAGATCAATAGGGATAGAGATTTGTGGAAAAAGCCACCCGGTCTCTTACCGTAAACCGACGTACCGTAAACCTCTCTCAGGTTGTTCTACTGCGTGACTGATAGCGATGAGTTTGAAATCCGCATCATAAGCATGTCTCTTAACAGGAGCCATTTTTGGGGCAGCTAGTACAGTATAGAAAATGAACGAATATATGTGCACGCCTCCTGACTACGATGGCCGTAATGCCCAATCCAAGCAGTGCAGCTTCCTAGCTTTGGTAATCCTACGAAGCTGCACTTCTTGGATTGGGCATTACGGCCATCGTAGTCAGGAGGCGTGCACATATATTAAATGCGCCTTATAGTCCGGTGCGCCTTATATATGGAAATATCCCCATTAACAGCCGATCATTGCTAGTGCGCCTTATAATCCGGTGCGCCTTATAGTCCGAAAAATACGGTACCCTAAAGCTCTGTAGACTGCCATCTACTCTAAAAATGTGAATGTTTATCTAACCTTATCAGAAGCTACTAGTACAAATATGAAGTAGCACACTACTTTCCCAGGTATCTCAAAACAAACTTATTGGTTCACCCATGCCTATCACTACCACCATTTCACCCCCTACTAGGTTTAATCATCTGGCTTCAATAATTATTTCGCAATTAAGAGAGCAAAATGCTTCAAAGGGAGCATTGGATTAGGTGTTCTCATTTTGGTTGGATCAATAAAGTTGTTTTGAGCAACTTGAATCAGCAGTGTGTGGCTTCCTGCTTTGACTAGAGGAAGTTGTGTGGGGGGTGACAGATCCTGGAGACAGCTGGCACCCGCAGCTGAGGTGGACACAGTACAGGACCTGTAAATAGTATTGTGGGTTTGTCAGCTATTCAGAAGGCTTTCATTTCATTGCATACTATAATTAAACAAACAACAAAAAATTAATAGTAGTTAGATTTTCAAAAACAAGCTTCACAGGAAGATTGGAATTCTGTATAGCTAGGAGTGGCCAAAAGTTCCATGAATACAGCCAGCTATAAACTTCTGCTGCGTTAGAACATAGTACCAACATGTACACCACTGTTCCTACCTTCCTCTAAGGCCCCTTTCACACATGCGGACCATACATTAGATCAGTTCAGTCACGTTTTTTTATCATCAGTTGTTGTCTGTTGTCCATTTTCATTTCCGTTTTTCGTCTGTTTACGCCCGTTTTTCATCCGATTACGTCCGTTTTCATCAGTTTTTTATCCGTTTATGTCCGTTTTTTATCCGTTTTTATTTTTTAAAAAAAAACATTTTTTCATGAATTATGGAAATTTTTTTGATGAAAAACGGATGTCAGCGGATCAGATGTGAACGGATCGTCCGCTAACGTCCGTTTTTCGTCCGTTCCGTTTTTTTACGGAAGACAAAATAGGGTCTTCTTCCGTTCAGAAAAACGGACCTTAACGGAGACGGATGTTAACGGACGTTAGCGGATGATCATCCGCTAACGTCTGCTATCCCATAGACAAGCATTAATGTCCGTTTTCATCCGTAAACGGACGTATGAAAAAACGGACGAACGGTCCGCATGTGTGAAAGGGGCCTAAAGCTGTTTAAGGGGCTGTGAATCTCTTGCCATGTTTGGCCATACATAGTGCCACTGCCTATATAAGAGATTCTGGGATCATGCCTACCAGGTAGTCTATATGGTTCTTGACAGCCCCCCATTAAAGAACTTATAGTCAATACTAAATAAGAAGCCAGCTGCCAGCACCATTCATGAAGTCAGACTTTTAATTCACATACAGGGGCGGACTGACAACTCATGGGGCACCCGGGCAATAGGAGATTATGGGGCCCCCAGGCAATCAGAGATTATGGGGCCACACAGTATACACACGCACAGTATACAATCACACAGTATACACAGACATGTTTCTATTGGCTGAGAAGGTACTGGAGAGGTGGGGCAGCTATAATCTCTGGATTTTTAGACCAAAAGGATGTCGGTAAGGGACATTTCAGAGACAGATGTAAAAAAAAACGCAGATTTTTACATACTGTCCCTGGTTTTACTGAGGCTGGCAACCCTGATGGGGCCCCCTAGTGGCCAAGGGCCCTCGGGCAGTGCCCGAGTGGCCGAATTGTCAGTCCGCCCCTGTTCACATATTTACCGCAGCCAGAAGGACTATATTGAAGGTCTGGATAACACCAATAATTCTCTTTCTAGAGTTTAAACACAATTCAGAGTTAAAGTGGTTGTAAAGGCAGAGGATTTGTTTACCTTAATGCATTCTCAATAGCCATACAATGCCTGTCTTGGAATCAAGCCTACACGTTTGCCCAATAAAAAAAAAAAAAAAAAAAAACGTTTACAATCACTTTAATCAAACTATGGTCTCTGAGAAAAGTATGGCTTTGCAAAATGAATCCATGCATACATACTAGCAGACATAGGAGACTTGGATGGCAAAAAAACTTCCCCAATGTCTGACAGGGCCACCCTTCTAAACCTCCCCTCCTTTTTCTTTCTCTTCTTCTTCCCCTTATCATTTTCTTTATTTTTTTAATTTTTTTTACCTCATCACCTTTTCTCTTTGCTAATTCTTGCATTTTTGGGTCCCTGCTGGCCCCCAGGTTAGAGGGAAGCCATAGGGACTTTTGGTGAATACCCAAGAGACGCCATTGTTTTTGTTTATTCTATGTTTAACCACTTCAGCCCTAGCCTCTTTTTTACACTTGTTGTTTATAAGTTAAAATATTATTTTTTTTTTGCTAGAAAATTACTTAGAACCCCCAAACATTAAACATATTTTTTCTCTAACACCCTAGAGAATAAAACGGCGGTCGTTGCAAAACTTTCCATCACACCGTATTTGCGTAGCGGTCTTACAAGCACACTTTTTTTGGAAAAATACACTTTTTTGAATTAAAAAATAAGACAACAGTAAAGTTAGCCCAATTTTTTTTATATTGTGAAAGATAATGTTACGCTGAGTAAATTGATACCCAACATGTCACGCTTCAAATTTGCACCCGCTCGTGGAATGGCGACAATCTTTTACCCTTAAAAAAGTTTTGAGTTACAGAGGAGGGCTAGAATTATTGCTCTTGCTCTAACAATCATGGCGATACCTCACATGTGTGGTTTGAATACCGTATTCATATGCGGACGCTACTCACGTGTGCGTTTGCTTCTGCGCACAAGCTTGTCGGGATGGGGTGCTTTAAAAACATTTTTTTCTTTTTTTCTTATTTATTTTACTTTTAGTTTTTTATTTTGACACTGTTTAAGAAAAAAAATTATAATTTTGTCAACATCCCTTGTAATAGAAAAAAAGCATGACAGGACCTCTTAAATATGAGATCTGGGGGTCAAAAAGACCTCATATTTACACTAAAGTGCAATAAAAAAAAAAAAAAGTGACATTTGATGTCGCTTCCGCTCTCCAATGCCATGGAGCCAAGCAGGGGCCATCTTCCCCTCAGTTGACAGCCAGGCATCCACAGGAGTAAGGATGGGCCCGGTGTTCGATTCAAACCCATGTTCGAATCGAGCACCGGGCGTTCGCTCGCTCGGCGAGCCCATAACTATTGGGGCCGCTCGCATCAAATTCGTGTGATGCGAGCGGCCCCGCAATGCATTGCGGCCCGCGCAGTGCAATGCTGGCTGATAATTGGCCAAGCATGCACTGTAGCCAATTATAGCTCAGGCCAATCACAGCGCCGGCAGCGAGCGGCGGCGGCCTCGCATATGTGCTCTATTTCTGGGGATATGTGTGTGCGTGCTGTAGAACAGCATTGCAGTATCACATCAGGGGGGTGTCTATAGGTGGCCGGTGAAGGGGGGCAGGTTTCCTGTGCTTAGAACTTTCCCTGCATAAAAGTGTAATTTTTGCAGGAAAAAATCTATTTAAAAGCACTCGCGGCTAATGAATTGATGGCTCCTGTAACACATAGAGCTGTCATTCATTAATAAAAAACAAAAAAAAAAGGGTATTTGGGTGGGAAGCCCCTTTAACAAGGGGACCCCAGATCCCGCCCCCTGTGTGACATGGTAAGGGGGTACAAAAGTACCCCTACCATTTTCACCAAAAAAAAGTGGCAAAAATGGTAAAAATGACAGAGACAGTCTTTGACAATTCCTTTATTAAAATCTTCTTTCTTCTTTTCTTCATCCTTCGGTGTCTTCATCTTCTCCTGCCGTCATCTTCTTCCATCTTCTTCTTCCATTTTCTTCTTCCTCCGATCCGCTTCTTCTTGCACTGGCCTTCTCGTCCGGCATCTTCTTCCGTCGGCGTCGGTGTCTCTGTCTCTTCTTGGGCCGCAAAAAAAAAAAAGCGTGATGCGATTGTCTCCGCCGCTACAGGCAGGTCCGGTCCGAGATAAAAGTGATTTTACGGGAAAAAACGCTGCAGAGACCACTTTTTTCCTAAAGAGAAACACATGCCGCTGCTGCCATAACCCCGGTATTTAGCGTCAAATAACCAACGTACAGGTATGGCGATTTGTGTGAAGTGGTTAACAACTTGATGTGACCCTCACACACCTATCCTATATGTTTTTGTATGTTTTGTAAAACTCAAATATTTTTTAGTATTTTCTTATGACCCCTATAGCCTTCTGAAAATGTGCCCTGTGGGCAAAGAACAATCTGTAGTGATGCTTAAGCAGGGTATACACGTTCAGTTTTTTTTTCTGTTCAACCCTCTGGTGTGCTAGATTAGGTTGTACATAGTTAGTGGATAGTGTAGGTAAATTGGCCCGGCTGAGAGCCAGGCCTGGGCTGAAACTGGGTGAGGGATGAGTGACTCAAGGAGGCTGAATGACTCATCAAGCAGCACTAGGAACTCCCCCTGCTCTCTGGAACCTTGGAGAAGCTTCCGAAGTAGAGGGTGAAATCTAGAAGGAGCTGCATAAAGTATTGGGGAGGGCCCCAGCCAATCCCAAGCAAGTGGGCTGGCAGGGGGCAGGCACCACTTAAATACACTTGGGTCATGCCAGCAGGGGCAGTTGGGTGAAAGATGGAGATGGAGTGCTGAGGAGGCTGCCGGGGACCCTCGAGGGTGATTCCTAGTCTGGGGGGAGGTGACCTCAGGCCTGGGGGTCAGGTGCTGGAGGGACCCTCTACAACGCATGGGGGAATCCTTTCCTGAATGCACGAGAGCAGGTGTGAGGACAGCGGGAGGGAGTCAGTACGCCCAGGAGGTCTCAAGGACAAGTCAGCCTGGTGGGCTGGTGAGAGCGCAGTCTGGGGGGACTGTAGTGTCAGTCTGGGTGGACTGAGGAGAAGTAGCCAGGTGGGCTAGGGAAAGGGGCAGCTGCAGCCACACAACCAAAAGGGCCTGGGGTCCCTGCCTGTAAAGTGCTTTTGCTTTAAAATCTGTCTCTGTTAGCTTTTTGTCGGATTAACTATCAGTGTGCCAACTGGGATATCTGCAAGCAAGTGTGTTGGAGGAAGCAGAGGAGTGTATATAGACCATACCTCCCAACTTTTTGAGATTGGAATAAGGGACACCTATCAGCAAAAGTATGCAGACATAGCACACACCCCTGACCACACCCCCTTAAAGCAGAATTCTACAAAAAAACAAGATTGGTAAACCCGCAATTGCTTTTTTTACCACTACTATTCCTTTATATTGGATTTTCGAATTTACAAATGCAGCAATCTAGAAATCAGATGAAAGGTTTAGTGCTGGAAAATACTTTTGGATAGATAAAAAGTGCATTTTATATACAACTATATAGATCAGAACAAAATAAGGGACATATGAGGAGGAATGAGGGACATTGCTCCAAATCAGGGACAGTCCCTCCAAATCAGGGACAGTTGGGAGCTATGTATAGATTGTATATGGGGAAGTTGTCCCTGAAATTGTTCTAAAGTCAAGTGGGCATCCCATAATATCCCTACTCCTCATCCAAGTTTTATCCTCTCAGTAAAAGTAAAAAAACAAGCACTGGACTGTTTTCTGACTCTGGGAGCCTGTGAAAATCTGGTGTGCCTGGCTGTGCAGGGTGGTGGATTCCATTTCATTTGCGGCTCCTACGTGGGGTGCACCACACTTAGGCCCCTTTCACACTGGGGCGGGAGCCGCGGTGACGGTAAAGCAGCGCTATATTTAGCGCTGCTTTACCGTCGTTTTAGCCACGGTATTTGGCCGCTCGCGGTGCGGTTTTACCCCCCGCGAGTGTCCGAAAAAGGGTTAAAATCCCCCGGAGAGCGCCGCCGTAGCGGCGGTATTACCGCGGTATTACCGCGGTGTCCCATTCAAATCAATGGAAAGGAGCGGTATAGGAGCGGTGAATACACCGCTCCTATACCGCTCCAAAGATGCTGCTAGCAGGACTTTTTTGACCGTCCTGCTAGCGCACCGCTCCAGTGTGAAAGCCCGCCGGCTTTCACACTGGAGTGAATGGGGCCGGATTTTTTCAGGCGGTGTACAGGCGCTATTTTTAGCGCTGTACCGCCTGAAAAACGCCCCAGTGTGAAAGGGGCCTTACAGAGCCCTACGTCAAAACAAACAATGTGTGATGCAGGGATCTCTCCCGCTGAGCTATTGTATTGTAACAGGGGGTCTGAAAAGTGCTTGAATTGGCTGAAAGCGCTGATCGAATGCTGGTTTTCCAGCATGATCATTTGGCAGAAGCCAGTTGTTAGACTTGCTTCTGCTGAACAGTCAGCGATTCACACAGACCAAAAGTCAGCCAGTTCCTGCTGAATCAGACAATTTTCAGTCTGTGTATGCCCTGCTTCAAACACAAGGAGGTCAAAAAATCTGTCAATGTTTCAACAGCACAGGCACCTAGTTGGCTGTGTAATAGGATTGCGGAGTGTCTAAAATGGACCAGAGGCATAGTAAATGATGAATGATGGAAGCTTTATTTCACCAAAAAGAAATGTTTTGTGGATCACATTCACCACTTCCTCAGTTTTGGGTGATGTACAAAAGTTTCTTTCTTCCTGGGTAATCAGTCAAGAGTGACACACGCACATTCTGGGGAAATCCAAAGCCAAGAAACAAGAAACTTTTATATATCAACCTAAACTGAGGAAGTTTGAAGAGCTTATTAGTCTACTATCGCACTTATTTTTCAGTCACAGTCACAAGTTGAGGCAATAACAATGCCAGTATTACTTAAAGTGGTTGTAAACCTTCAGACATTAAATATGAACAAAGCATATCCCTCTATAGTATGTACTTGTCTCAATTAAGATAGCTAAGTGTCATTTCTGTCTGCTACTTCGTTCCTCTGCTATCAGCATGAATCACTTCTGACAGGTTTTCCTGACACCAAGAAAAAAAATGGTGACAGGGGATGGACCTCCAGCAGACAGACAACTTCAGCTCGGTTCCTGTGTGAAGAGGGGTGAGTCCCTTCCGAGGGGTGAGTCCCTTCCCTCCAATGAGCTCTCAGAGTGTAACTTCAGGTCTCCACCCCCTTTTTTCTTAAATACTACAAGTGTGCTCTATATGTGAATTTTTTTTCCCTCAGAACAGTAATGGGGTTCTGAGGGTTAATTGTGCAGGTTAACTTTGGCATCAGTTTGGCTGGGCTGTACTAGGGTTCTGCCTGGTCATGGTTGCAGTGAGGTACACATGACAGGCCTAGAACCAGGCCTGGTTGGACGTCTTAGGTATCAGTCTTCCCCGGAGCCAATCAGTGGGTGCGTCTGGCCCCGCTGTGTAGTCCGGGGAAGGGTACTTAAGGTGCTGAAGTCACGTGTACGGGGTTTCGGCCGAATTCCTGTTCCTGGTTCTGGACCAGGGTAGCCCCGTGAGGGGTCCCGGGCCTTGGAGCGTTTGCCGTCCCGCAGCATGGTCAGTTTGACTAGCCCCATAGACCCGCATGGTCTGGGGTGGGGATCCGTCTGTTTCCGAGTCTCGGAGCCGGTTAGTCCGAGGCCCAGTGACTGAGGGAGGATTCAAGGCGTTCCGGTGGGCTCTCATTATTGGAGGAGCACCACAGCTCATATAAGTGACCGGGGGCGGACTCTTCGGAGGAGGGCCATTAAGCTGGCATCTCAGGAAGAGCCTGGAAGCTGAGTTGCACGGACACTAAAGAATCCACACTTCCACGATACTGCCAAGGGGACAGAGAAAGTTCCAGGTACTGGGGAAAGGTTCCTATTCACCTTCGGTTGCAAGTTTATTCTGTGTCAGAGACTTTTTGCAAGTTACCGGATCACATTGTTGGCTGCCATACCTCTGGCTAGAGGTCTGTCCGGCATTGAAGTACCCAACTGCGAGTGGCTACTCTCTGGGTTTGATTAGAGAGATTTTGTGGATGTCAGCAGTTCAAGGTGCCTGAGTTTCTTCACCCTTGCCCTCTATTCCCATCTGAAACTGTGTTTTGTTGGATGTTACCACTGCAAGAATAAAAACCTTCAAAAGGTTATTGTGTCAGCATCCAAAGTTGTTGGGTACTAACCCTGGGAACCCCTAGACATTCACCGACAAGCCAAGAGGAGGTAACTGGGAGGCCCAAAAGTCAAGGCCGCCCCATTGAGGGTTATGGCCACTACACGATCTTGCAGGCCAAATGGTGTTTGCACACCGCTGGCTCTTAGGGGACAATGGGGATTCAGCTACAGTGTTGAAAGCAGCTATCCTGGACTCGAATGAGAACCTGCGATTGGCACTATTTAGAGGGAGAAAATCTGTCCTTTCATTGACAAGATCGATGAAAGCCACCATTAGGGCCTGGGTAACCTCCCAACAGTTAATGCAACCCAATTTCAAAGGCGTCTCGCCCTCTGCTCTGTTGTGGATGAACCCTTGTCTTCCTCATTTCTATGAATTGAAAGCTAAGTATAACCTCCCAAACCAGTATTTTTTTGTTACCTCCAAATACGGTATGCTTACCAATCACAATTCCGAGCCTTGCCGGTGGAGACTCAGCCTTTGGTCTTGGAAAGTTTATTACATGACGACTTGTTGTCAAAAACTTTATGGACAACCTACAAGGAACTGTTTAGAAATGTACCTCCTATGGTACTCCAGTGTAGAGAGAGCTGGCAAATGGAGGTTCCGAATATTGCGTTAGGTTTTATTATTGTGTAGGTAGTAGGTCTTTGTTTTCTAGTATACAGTACCTACCACTTGTTTTGTTGTCAGGCTCTGCGTGGCCAACTGAAGGTGACCTTTTATTGTACTGTCGCCATTTTTTGCTGTTCTGTCAAAATGAATAATATTCAATAAAAAAAAATTACAAAAAAAAGACACAGAGACCAAGTAAAGTGGCACCGTTATTATTTGGTTAATTAGAAGTAACAACGTGTAGAGGGCCGTGGCAGCCTGCTTACTAAACAGTCCCAAACAATATGGTGTCAGAGTCTTGAAAACACAGGCGACTCAGGTACAACAGTTCTCAGCAATGTTGGCAGTACGGTACTTTAACACAGTCCCAGTACTTGAGGTGTGACTTTAATCATGCTTATGCTCCCGAAGCAGCATCTGAATGAAGGAGGAGGCTAATAGGCCGAGCAGCAGTGCAGGCGTACTTAGCAGAACATTAGAAAGATCTTTGTTCCAGCTCTAGAGTCCCCAGATAGCAGAGCCAGTTGCGGTATCCTTGTTCTGTCCCTCCTCCACAAGAACCTCACCCTAGCACTAAATACACTGTCCCTAACCAGCCTGGATCTTGTCACAACTCTATATACTTTGCAAATGCACACCAACTGCAGTGGGACAATGCTATTTATTAGCATTTCCCTCACTAAAGATGGCTGTGGAGGTCATCCAGTGTTGCAGTGTCCAATCAGACAGCTGCCTTCCTGATGACACCTACGGAGTCTTCAGAGGAAAAAAGCTCCTCTAATACTCCATTACCTCTGTACAGTGGCCAGCAAAACAGCACCACCTAGAGTGGGAAGGATAAACTGCACCTGCCTACAGGTATACAAAAGGAGTCACCATGCCCTCTGATCCTCAGTTGCGGGCCCTGTGACTCGGTGATGGAAGCTTATTGCTGTGGACTTAGTATATGAAGGGAGGCGGTCCCAATACTATGGTACTCCCAAGGAGGAGCGGAAGATGGCCTAATTAAAATATGTATTTTTGTGTTATGTGTTGTGACTGCTATAGAATGTTTAACTTTGCATTAGGCGTTCTGCATCGAAGATTCTGATTTGTACGTTAAGGAAGTTAAGAAGTTGTAGTAATATGCTGATTGTGCATCTGTGTCTTGTATCTTAGGGCAGTCCCACAGAGGATGATAAAAAGTACCGGTGGCACTAGAGCAATTAAGACATTGTGAACTATGATTGGGCTGAACTTTAGACAGCTGGGGTTACGTAGAACATGTGCAAAATATAGAGCTAAGTAAGTCTATCAGACAATGTAATGAAGGCCAGTTTGCAAGTGTCTAATGGCACGTACACACGGTCGGAATTCTTGTCGGAAAAAGCTCTGATGGTTTTCCCGTCGGAATTCCGACGGAATTTCGCTCAAACTGTCTTGCCTACACACGGTCACACCAAATTCCGACGGTCAATAACACCACGGCATACAACACTTTCGACTGCACTATAAAAGGGAAGTATAATGCTTCCGAGCATGTGTCGAATTGTTTCCGAGCATGCGTCGGAATTTTGCGTGTCGGAATTGCATACACGCGATCGGAAAATACGATAGAAAGGTTTTCCGTCGGAAAAATTAAGAACAGGTTCTCAATCCAAAGTCCGTCGGAAATTCTGACCGAAAAAGACCAATGGGCATACACACGGTCGGAAACTCCGATGAAAAGCTCCCATCGGACTGTTTCCATCGGAAATTCCGACCGTGTGTTTGCGGCATAATACCTCACACCAATCATCCTCATGCAAACTTCCCACTTTTGCCTCCCAACATGTTTTAAGCTGAAGCAAAGGCAGATAGTGCTAGGATCATGGAGTGAAATTAAAAAAATGTTAAAGCTATCCTGGAGGTTAATATGTAAAATATATAGAGCATAGACATTATCCCGATTTGTCTGCAAAAGTGGAAATACACTTTAAATTTCTAAAGTAATATTTATATAGTTTTTGATAGTTGCCCTTTATGTAAGAAAGAAGGTACGGCATTTTGTCACACAAATGATGTTAGACATTATCAAATACTCAGCTCACCTGCTTAGGTATTAATGCCATGACAATGAGCCTGGAGACAGCAGTGGGTGTCAAGAGACCCACATCTCAGGGATTACGCTAAACTCAACATGAAAACAAGGTTAGAGCTTGTCAAAAATAATCACCTACCTTTAACATAACCTTTAACTGTTCAAATGAAAGAAGTCATACTACATTTTTTTTTTTATCAGAAAGAAGTTTATTGAACAAATTCAAGCATGCAGATTCCAGAAATGCTCACATTAAGTCAGACAATATTTATATTTTACAAAACTACTGTAGATTTTGTAACAGTAAAGGGGAACTCAAACCAATTGTATTTAGTTCATCAAACCCTGTCCAGGTGGCAATGTTGTGAAGTGAATTCTCTAGTGAACACACAGCAACCAAATCTGATACGATCCCTTCTCCATTCTACTGAAGAAGTGCTTTTATTGTTCTTGTGTCCCTGTCTGAGGGATGAGCATCGGGTAGAGAAATTAGACATGTACAATTCATTTCGTTTTTTGTTCGTTTCGAATCGAACGAATCCGAAAAACAACGAAAATCCGAAAAAAACTAATTAGAAACAACGGATTTACGAATGAAGAAAATCCGAAAAACGAAAACAGGAACAACGAAAATGAAAATGAACGAAAAAATTCGTACATTCGTAACTTTTTTTTTGTTGAATTTGTAATTTTCCGTGTCCCTTACAATGGTGCTGCTTAACGTGCTTCGAATAGATTGAACGAAAAAATTCGTACATTCGTAACTTTTTTTTTTTTTTTTTATTCGTAATTTTCCGTGTCTCTTACAATGGCGTTGCTTAACGTGCTTCGAATGGATTGAACTAAAAAATTCGTACATTCGTAACTTTTTTTTTCGATTCGTAATTTTCCGTGTCTCTTAAAATGTAATAATAGCATACACATTACATAAAATTATGAATTATGCTCCGATTACGACCCCTTAGTTCCAGTGAAGGGAACTCTTAAGGCGTCAGCATACCAAGACATTTTGGAAAATGTCCTGTTCTCAACTTTGTGGGAACAGTTTGGGGATGCCCCCTTCCTGTTACAACATGACTGCGCACCAGTACACAAAGCAAGGTCCACAAAGACATGGATGAGCGAGTTTGGGGTGGAGGAACTTTACTGGCCTGCACCTCAACCCAATAGAACCTCTTTGGGATGAATTGGAGCGAAGAATATATCTGTTGCGAGCCTCACTTTTATCACAAATTCAAAAAATAAGGGGTATACTTATAATATATATTAGTGGGTCAATGTATGCCTATTGTTCCTTTTAGCCCCTGGCCCAATCTGTACATCCAGAACTGCAGATTTAAAACAAAGATTATTGTCATCTTATCACATACAGGATTTTATAGAGTGCCAACAGTTTGCGCTGCTCTTTACAATATAAAGAGAGACAGTACAGGTACAGTACTGTACAATTCAAGACAAGAGGGTTAGGAGGCCCCTGTTTGTGAGAGCTTACAATCTAATAGAATGGGAGAGCGGTACAAAAGGTAATAACTGTGTGGGGATGTTGATGAAAGATAAGTTCAGTTGTTAGGCAGCGGATCCATAGGCTTCCCTGTAGTAATGAGTTTTTAGGGATCTCCTAAATGTGAACAGCCTGCATGAGTTATAATAGCTAAAGTCTGAATATTCTGATTCCTGCATGAGTAGACTAAAATCGAATGGGTTTAGTTCAATTGTAATGCATTATTTAAGTATTTCTCTAGAATTTACTCCTGGAGTAAAAATCAAATAACACGTAGGGGGAATGGGGAAGTAAATGGGAGTGAGAGAGGGCACAGGGCGGAGAACTGGTCTGTTATTTTACACAGTGTTAAAGAGGAAGTAAACACTAATGGGTTTACTTCCTCTTTGTTTCCCTGCAAAGGTAAAGCATAATGGACTACTATGCATCGCATAGTAGTCCATTATGTGTCACTTACCTGACACAGGAGCCAGCGATGTCACCGCTGTCCCCTTGTGTACGGAGCCTCCATCTTCTTGGTGGGTCTCGCGGCTCCGGCGCTGTCATTCGACGGCGCCGCAAAGACGTCACTCTCGCGCATGCGCACGGGAGCCGCCGCTCGCGGCATATCGCTGTTGAGAGCGGCACACTCAGTGCGCCTGCGCGCCACTGTCTTCGGCGCATGCGCCGTAGACAGCGGTGCCTGTCTTTTGCCAAATATCTCCTAAACCGTGTAGGTTTAGGAGATATTTCTTTGACCTAATCTAGGCTTCCCTGTAGGTCCAAGTGGTTTGTAAGGACTGCTACCGTGCTGGGAGGGGAAACACTTACCATGGGTTTGCAGGGCATTGTTCCAGGCAGCAGACAGAAGGAACCTGCAACTCTCAGCCAATACAGCTTATCAGGGGCTCAGCCATAGCAGCTTATCAGGGGCTGAGGCTTTAACAGACAGGCAGAGGAAAGTGGAAGTTCAGGTGGGTAAATGTCCCTCTCACATTTTCATTCCATTTTACTTCATTGATGAAAATTGGAATTGATTTTCATCATAGTTTTCGCCAAATGACTTATATCTAATTTTATTCATGTTCAGTTTTAATCACTGAAAACATGCAGATGATGAAAGTTAAAAGGAAAATATTTTCGTTGACGCAAATTAACACTTCCAATCATGACAGGTTCTCTTATTAGCACAAAGGCCAGTGAATTCCCTTACTGCATAATAAGATTTTCTAACTGCAGCAAGAATGTGTGGCGGGGAAAACATGCTGAGGGTCTTTATACCACTACTAAAAAAAATTGCCGTCTGTTAGGACTGTTTAATGCCCCGTACACACAGTCGGAAAATCCGACCACAAAATCCATCGGATTTTTTCCGACGGATTTTGTCCGACAATGGTGTTGCATACACACGGTCGGACAAAGTTGTCAGAAAATCCAATCATTCTGAACGTGGTGACGTTTGTTGCCTACGACGGGACTACGTAGAGGCTAGTAGCCAATAGCTTTGGTCTTGTAATGTGATCTGAGCATGCGTGGCACTTTGTCCGTCGGAATTCGCTACACACGATCGGAAAATTTGAGAGCAGGAGATAAAACTTTGTCCGTCGGAAAAAGTCCGATGGAGCCTACACACGGTCGGAATTTCCGACAACATTGTCCGATAGGACCGTGTGTACGGGGCATAACACTTTGCAAAGTGTTAATTAACATGATATTCAGCCATAAAATGCCAAATCTATAACACAAGGGTAATCTATAATAGAAAGACTGGTAAAAAACTGCATACACTGAGAGATGCTTTTATTATATGACCTCTTTAAATATACGTCAAAAAATTCCTTATTCAACAGACATCAGTTTGCAGTAGCATTTATCTGCACCCCATAAAATGTGATTCTCTCAGCAGTCATTCAACAAGTATGCTGACTATTCTGGCTGACATGCTTCATAGTCATGTTTCTTATATATTTCTTTCATATATACACTGTAGATGTGAAGTTACAAGTATCATTATAGCCAATTGCTAAACTAACAGCACAAATGTGACTACAGACATCAGTTAGGAGCTAGGTGTGTACATATGCATTTTGCCAATTAAGTCATTTGAATTGGGTTCACATGGCAGACAAGCTCTAAAATTCAGCTAGAACTTTTGCACCTTTTTGGCTGTCCGTGCCCCTTTTGGGAGATTCAGCTTATTTGTCCAGATGACCACTGTCCCTAGGAGAGAAAGTAATGGGAAATACAAACTTTTATGGTTATCACTGGAACAGGAAGCAAATGGGGAATCTTCCAATGGGGACACCTGTTCTGGTGACAAGTGTCTAAGATAAGGTGACCAGATTTTTTAAATGAAACCCGGGGACATATTTTTTTTTTACTAGTAATGGCAGCAATTAGCGACTCTCTGCCCGTCGCCGCTGCCGCCCGCCTCACAGCCTGTCAAGTCTTACTCTCCAGCTACTATTGGGTGGGGAGTGGAGGAAGATCACTCCACCAGGGAAGGCAAGGAGATAGGCAGGTGGCTGGCTGGGACTTGAGCCAAGGCAGAAGAACATGCGAGCAGGAGCGGAATGGGCATGCACCCGAAACTGAAGAAATATTCTCTTCGCTCCTACCAGCACATGATCATCAGGAAGGGGCACAGATAATGAAAAAAAATACACCCCCACCCCCTAAGCTAGTAGGAGCGGCAGAGCGGATTTTTTAAAGTCTGCACTGACTGTCTTTGAAATTGCCCCAGCCCCTGTTCAAGTCCAATCCGGGGACAAAACCGGGGGCAGACTTGGTTTGGGGACAGTGTCCTCGATCCGGGGACTGTCCCCGGAAACCGGGGATGTCTGGTCACCCTAGTCTAAGAGGTTAATTTTCCTTGCTTTTAAATTTGTTCCCACATCCCACTGTGTCACCAGGATAGGATGTGGAGCAGTGGAGGCTGATGCTCAATATTTTTGGGGTGGGCAGCCGAAAGGACTGCTGTTCACTTGCAATAATAAAACAATGTTTTAGCTGACTTTCATAGCACCAGCCTTTCTTAAGGACTATATGGAGGTTTACAGAGACTTCAAAGGCAAGAGTGCTGTGCTCTTGAGGCTCACCAGGCATTGCACAGGAGGTAGTAGCTTGGATGCACCTGTTCCAGCAAACCGACACCAAACAACCCCCCCCCCCCCCACGGGAGACGGACGGGAGGCAGACACGGATCCGGGCTGCAGCTCCTCACTCCGGGGGCCATCACTTCTCCTCCAGTTTGAACAGGAAAAGAGGAAATGGGTCCTGTCTGAGACCCGATTGGCCGGGAGTCCTAAGACTCCATAGCCAGTTGGGTCCAAGGAACTGCTTCCTGATTGGCCAGGAGGAGAATCAGGAAGGCAATAGCAAATATTAATTTGCTACACAAGTGGGTGGGCTTGGGGTGCAGTGCTCTGCGCCCCCTGCCCACCCTTTTTTTAAGCCAATTAGAGCCTCAAGCTCTAATCATGTGGTTGAAAAAAAAACAAAAAAAAACATTAAAATGTATGCGTGCGGCTCCCCGCATGTAGATTAGGGGCCGGACGCATGTGTAGCGGTACCCCCGTAGGGGCTGCTGAAAGTGGTCACCCTGCCCAGCCCGGCATTCACTTCCCAATCACCTTGGAGACGATGAACAGTCCATGTGCTTGTTTTTGTATTTTTATTGAGGGATTTGTACTTGGATAGGAATGGGAATATATGGGATGCCCAGTAGAACGAACAATTGGTTGATTGTATCTCAATCAGTTGGGACAATTATTTACACTTTACAGCTCCAGTCTCCTCCAGCACAACACTTGCTTGCAGACTGTTTCTCTCTCTCTCTCACCTGCACAACACTTCACTTCCAGGTACAGCTAGCACATGGTTAGGCCCAACAATGACTCAATCAAGCCCTAGAAAATTTCCATCTGTAGGCAGGGACTGCGGGTCCCTTTTAGTGTAGCAAAAACAGAAAGTCTTTATTGCTAGCTCTTCTATGGTGGACTACTGCTCCCAGTAATCCCTCTTCAGGCCCTGCCAGCCCTCCTGGCTGCAGCTGCCCGACCTCACTACCTGTGACATTGCAATCCTTACTGGCTCCACACCCAGCTCTGACTGTGACATTGCAATCCTTACTGGCTCCACACCCAGCTCTGACTCTCTGGAATGCCTCTCCGGTCCTATCAATAACACGTCACTCACCAGCCCTCCTGGCTGCACACACCAGTGGTGTCCTCCTGAAGACTTTCCCGGCAGTACTAGCTCCCGCTGTCCTCTCTCTGACTCCTCCCCGTGCCTCCTGTTCAGATCCTTAATGCGTTCTTGAAGGGATCCGTCCTGCACCCGAGTCCCAGGCCCAAGGTCACCCCCCCCCCCCCAGAATGGGGAGCACCCTCAAAGGCTCTGACAGCCTAGCATTCCATCCTCAGTTCTTCCACCCGAAAACTCCTCGCCAGCTGGGCTGACTCCAGGTATTTCAAGGAGGCCTGGCCCCTGCCAATCCTAATTGGGGATTGGTCAGGGCTCCCTGAGACATCCCAGACAGCTCATCCCCACTTCCCCGCCTCTCTTCTAGAATCCTCTAAAAGGAAAAGGGAGGTGACAGTGGAGTGATGCTGTCTGTAAGTCACCAGCCTACTCTGAGCCACTCCCAGCCCACACAGATCAAAACAAACAGGTCTAGCTTCCAGCTAGTCCTGCTTAAATTTACCTGTACTCACCAAAAATCTCACCTCTAGCAAATACCTAAGTACAGGGTGCTACACATGGATGGGGCGGCGCCCGTGCGCCCTGCATGAGCGGCCACCGCTGATGGAGAGAAATCTACTTAGTGGGGAAACAGAGGGGTTGATTTACTAAAGCTGGAGAATGCAAAATCTGGTGCAGCTCTGCATAGAAACCAATCAGCTTTCAGGGTTTTTTTTTTTGTCAAAGCTTGAATGAACAAGCTGAAGTTAGAAGCTGATTGGCTACCATGCACAGCTGCCCTAGATTTTTCACTCCCCAGTTTTAGTAAATCAACCTCAATGAGTCTTGGTTACCCTTTTTAGTGTATTCCGAGAACCATGCAACAAGATGCTCTATTATGCAAATACTGATGTAGACCGGTCTGCAGCCCCGGGTCTCGAGGAGGGGCTGCATGGATCTGGCTGTCAATTTTATTGTTTCTGCTGCTGCCCTTGCCCATGTTTACAGAGGGACAGGCACAGATGTTACTGGAGACTTTTTTTCTGGGCTTTGTGTAGCCTGTGAAGACCACCCACCACTCAGAGGAAGAGGATGTTCGACTGCTTAAACTGCTGTAAATGCTGGGAAGAACTGAGGATTGTGGGGGAGGTAGTTCCATACAGACTAAGCCTGTTTTCTGGATTGAGCAGAGGAACTACAGATCCCACAGTCAATAACGTTCTGGGTAAAGGAAAGGGAAGTGGCTTGTTCCTGGGCTCAGGGAGATGCAAGGACATTAACTACTTAAGCCCCGGACCAATTTGCAGCCAAAGGACCAGGCCCCTTTTTTGCGATTCGGCACTGCGTCGCTTTAGCTGACAATTGCGCGGTCGTGCGACGTGGCTCCCAAACAAAATTGGCGTCCTTTTTTTCCCACAAATTGAGCTTTCTTTTGGTGGTATTTGATCACCTCTGCAGTTTTTATTTTTTGCGCTATAAACAAAAATAGAGCGTCAATTTTGAAAAAAATGCAATATTTTTTAATTTTTGCTATAAGAAATATCCCCAAAAAATATATAAATTTTTTTTTTTCCTCAGTTTAGGCCGATTCATATTCTTCTACATATTTTTGGTAAAAAAAGAATTGCAATTAGCGATTATTGATTGGTTTGCGCAAAAGTTATAGCGTTTACAAAATAGGGGACAGTTTTATAACATTTTTATTAATATTTTTTTTTTTACTAGTAATGGCGGCGATCAGCGATTTTTATTGTGACTGCAACATTATGGAGGACACATCGGACATTTTTTGACACATTTTTGGGACCATTGTCATTTATACAGCAATCGGTGCTACTTAAATGCACTGATTCCTGTGTAAATGACACTGGCAGTGAAGGGGTTAACCACTAGGGGGCGGGGAGGAGTTAAGTGTGACGTGTGTGTTTTTTTTTACTGTAGGGGGGCGTGGCTTGGCGTTCAACATTTCTGATCGTCTTTCCCGATGACAGGGAACAGCCGATCAGTGTCAGGAAGCACGGGGAGAGGTTTGTTTACACATACCTCTCCCCGTTCTTCAGCTCTGTGACCCGATCGCGGGACACCAGCAGCGATCGGGTCCACGGGTCCCGTGGCCGCGGTCACAGAGCTCAGGACCGGGTCGCGAGCGTGCCGCCGGTGGCGCGTGTGCGACCCACGGCTGGGCACTTAAAGAGCAACGTACCTGTACGTTGATGTGCCCAGCCGTGCCATTCTGCCGACGTAAATGTGCAGGAGGCGGTCCTTAAGCGGTTAAGGGAGATAGAGTGTGCATTTGGTTGCTGGCCATGGCCAGCCCCAGTACACCCTGATAAAAGGAACAGCACTGTGCGTGTGGGTCACAGTGCAGGTGCATTTACCAGTATTTGGAGGAATTTTATCCTAAGTATCCCAACATCAGACTTGGGCCCCCAACATACTGACCAGCAGGGACAGGGGTTACTATAGACTGCCGAACTGTTATTATTGTTCTGCTTCCTTTAGGCAGGATTACCCCTAGCGTAGTGTTTAGGGACTACTCTCCATTTCACTTATTTGTCAGCAATCATATCTTAATTGCCATTGTTTTACCTATTTGTTGAGCAATTATTACTCTTTATTTTCATTGAAACTGTTGGAGTAGTGTATACATTTTCAATAAATATTCCCCCTTCAGTCCAAGTGTGTCAGAGTGCATAATGTTGTACTGAAATTGTAAGACATTGTGTTACCCCTGCTCAGTTGTTGTTTGCTAAACTACAAAATCCCTCCCCTCGCCTCAGCTGCACAACATAGGGGTTTTTTTGTAGTCCAAGAAAAGAACTGGGAGGACCTATCAGACTCCTTGAGATAACACAGGCAGAGCGAACAGGACACAGGACAGCTCTAGAGTTCAGGTTTACTCAACAGGTATTTTTTCAAACGTATCAAACAGAATAAAACAAAATGCTTTCAATGGTGTATTTACCAGACTAAAATGGAGTGAATAAGAGAAGTTCATTATTTGGATGTACATACACTTTACAAAACTATGATAGATGTCCTTGTAGCCTGGTTGCTACTTATGCCGCGTACACACGGTCAGAATTTCCGATGGAAGCAGTCCGATGGGAGCTTTTCATCGGATTTTCCGACCGTGTATATGCCCATCGGTCTTTTTCTGTCGGCATTTCCGACGGATTTTGGATTGAGAACCTGTTCTTAATTTTTCCGACGGATAACCTTTCTATCGGATTTTCCGATCGTGTGTATGCAAAATTCCGAAGCATGCTCGGAAACAATTCGACGCATGCTCAGAAGCATTAAACTTCCCTTTTATAGTGCAGTCGAACGTGTTGTATGCCGCGGTGTTATTGACCGTTGGAATTTGGTGTGATCGTGTGTAGGCAAGACAGTTTGAGCGAAATTCCGTCGGAATTCGGACGGGAAAACCATCAGAGCTTTTTCTGACGGGAATTCCAACCGTGTGTATGCAGCATTACACTTTCTGAGAATTTTAAAATTTAAAAAAAAAATTTATTACCCTCCCTTTATATTTCTCAGAGTTAAAGTAGAATTTCTAAGGAAGGGGAAATAAAATGTGAAAAAGGGAATTCTACTTTGAACAGGTTGTAAAATAAATAAACCAGGTAGGCATTTGTTAAAGGACCATCACCAGGGAGAGGGTTTGCCGATAGGCAATTAGATGCAGAGAAGGAGCCAGTGAGAGGGTTTCATAAACCCCCTGTGTTTTCATACGCTAATCTTAGCATCACATTCTGCAAAAGCAGGAAGCAGATGACAAATACTCTACCTGACTGTTTGTTCTCAGAGATTAGCAGATCACGCAGGTCACACTCTGTATATCCCCGACCAAAAACCGGTAAGAAACTGATTTTTATTCTATTTCAGACAGTCTTGCACATCACGTAACAAAACCGCTTTTAATGCATTATCTTTTTAATTAGACTAAAGGAGAATTATGACTTGGTAAATATAATTTCCTATTTCATCTTCTAAACAAAGGGAAGTGGATCTAGTAAAAACTATAACTTGGTATTATGTTACTCATGTCCATATGTTTTTCTTTTGTTGGCTTTAGTCAGTGGTTAGTGGTTCACTTGCTTTGAATTACATCTTTGTATTTGCTTATTGTTTTATAGGCTCACCTCTCAGCTTGTGACTTGTGTAATACGACATACGATTGTGGATGTTCAGTATTGTAATGGCTTTTGCCTTGCACAAGGGGCATATTTATAAAGCAGTGATTTTCACTATTTCACCAAAGATTCGCTGGTGGTGAATCAATTATTGTCATTTCAATTCCGGAAGATTTCCCTTGCTGTGAATATTTTTGTGAATGTCAAATTTACTGCTTTATAAATATTCCTGTTGGGCTGGGTTCACATATCTGCGGTGCGGTTTGCAGTCTGGTGTTCTGTGCGTCTCTGTTCACCGGTTCAGGGGCGATTCAGATGCAGATTTTTCCGTGAATTCGCACCGGACCCAAAAAAACGCACAGGACCCTTTTTAAAACCACACTGCAGCCACCCCAGGCATGTGTAAACCAGCTCTATTAAAAGTCGGTCACACTCACATGTTATGCGAATTGGATGTGGATAAAAACACATTCAATTCGCATATATGTGAACCCAGCCTTATGCCCCGTACACACGGTCTATCCCGACGGAAAATGTCCGATCGGACCATGTTGTCGGAAAATCCGCCCGTGTGTGGGCTCCATCTGACTTTTTCCGACAGAAAAAATTTGAGATCCTGCTCTCAAATTTCCCGACAACAAAATCTGATCGGACTTTTTCCGATCGTGTGTAGAGAATTCCGACGGACAAAGTGCCACGCATGCTCAGATCAAATTATGAGACCAAAGCTATTGGCTAATAGCCTCTACGTAGTTCCGTCGTACGCAACGAACGTCACCACGTTCAGAATGGTTGGATTTTCCGACAACTTTGTCCGACCGTGTGTATGCAACACCAGTGTCGGAAAAAATCAGAATTTTGTGGTCGGAATTTCCGTCCGTGTGTACAGGGGCTTAGTCTTATGTGCTGTTGCTTCTTCTATTGTGCTGTTGATTTCTTCCAGTGTACGTGTGTTCCTCTTCTTGTTTCATATGATACTGAGAGAACGATTTTGCATTGTGACAAATAAATAGAGGAGCAGGTGTTGAATTGTAACTTCTACAGTGTAGGATTTTCCATATGCCGGGCAGTGTTCAGCATCAATGGGCTATAAAGCAGGCCAAAGATCAGCAGTGATGTGCTCGACTCATAGCAGCAATTCACAAATCATCTCTTTGTGACTAATGTAAAGTAAAATCTGATTGGTTTCTGTGGACTACTACTCATTATCATTGCTCTTACAGTACATTACTGGATAAGAGTGGCCATAGATAGACAGGTATCTCCCCAGAAATGACAAATAGGAAGATATTTAAATCTTTTATCACCTGCAATGAGGTCACAAACAGCCTCCAAATAAATTTCAAATTTGGAAGAAATTATCCAGGTCAATAATGGCCACCTCAAGCCCATTTAAGATTCGAATTTTAGAATTAGCCCCCGTACACACAGTCGGAAATTCCGACCACAAAATCCGTTGGATTTTTTCCGACACGACATGAAAATTTGATCATTCTGAACGTAGTGACGTTCGTTGCGTACGACGGAACTACGTAGAGGCTAGTAGCCAAAAGCTTTGGTCTTGTAATTTGACCTGAGTATGTGTGGCACTTTGTCCGTCGGAATTCTCGACACACACTCGGAAAAAGTCCGATTGGATTTTGTTGTTGGAAAATTTGAGATCCTGCTCTCAAATTTTTTCCGTCGGAAATTCTGACGGAAAAAGCCCGCTAGAGCTCACACACGGTCCGACAACATAATACGATCGGACTTTTTCCATCGGAAAATCTGACCATGTGTACGGGGCATAAGACCAAGGACAAAGCATGGTAACCAATGTTTCGGAAGTCAAAATTTATCTTTCACTGAGCTGACTTCAGATAAATGAAATCTGATTGGTTGTTATGGCTAAAGGGCACTTTGCTTACTACCATCACTCTTTGCACTGTTTTATAAAATAAGCCCAACAGCAGTAACAACAAAGATGTGCGATAATCCAAAGTAACCACTTACATCTTTGGTTGCAATAGGGGGTATTGTACATCATTGCCTTCTACAATATTTTGAAAAAAAAAAAAAAGCCAATGGAAATGTAATAGACATAAATACTTGCGAATCTGTCAATCAGGCGACCTAAAATAGAATTGATATTATTTTATTATTACTTTTATTAATATTATTATTCTCACAAAAATGCATATATTTTAGTGTAGCATTTTATTCTGTGATTTGGAATTACAATGATATCGTTGGCATTAAAAAGAAAGTGGTGCCAGATGTTGTAGTGAGCTCCTTGGAGACAAATGCAGTATAATTATCCATATTTATCCTCACCTGCACTGTCTCTGTTATTAACTGCTGCGCTTTGAGAAATCACATAATCCCCATCACAAACTTGTTTACAATGTATTAAATTCATTTGTTGTGTTCTTCTAAAGCCTGGTGCACACAATCAGAAGATTATTAGAGGAATGGTCGCCCATTTTTTTTGCATGGAAAATGAAGTAGTTACTAAAGTTACAAAAATTCTTGTACGACAGAATTAAAATTCAGAAGTGATGTAATGTGTTGTATTGTATCTGTATTGTATTTTCAGCCCAAAACTGTACCGATTAAACAAAAATCACCCAATCTGGTATTGTACGAGAACATTTTGCATATTTGTCCCTCTGTATAATTTTGCCATGATCGGATCTCGAAAGCTGTGTATTAACGATCAGACTATTGTACGATCACTTCGGAAGCGGTGTTTTTGGACCATTTTTTGATTGTGTGAATCGGCCTTAAGCCTTGAAAGGGGACAGCTTTTCACACCACTGACAGCTGGTTACAAATAAAGGTGAAAAACATCAATTTGCTAAATGTGATGTATCACTTGAGTATGTGTTTGAATATGTCAAATATAATACAAGAATTTAATGTAGGGATAAGTGAACTGATCTCAGGTCTTGAACAATCAGTGATGTACTGCATGTGATCCATTACGATTCATTGACTGATCAGCATTCATCACAGCTTCATCGCAGTTCACAGATCTGTTCACTAATTTGGAGTAACAAGGTATGGGACAGTGTCAGTCTACCTGTAATCTTTTCCATCATTCCACTATGGTTTCCAAAGAATATTTGTTTGAAAAGTTTTTTTCGTATCACCACGTAATGGTATTGTGGATACGATATAAGATAGCAAATATAAATGCCAAAGAATATTGTCATTTAGCTATGGATTGATATATTTTCAATGTCATGGGTTACAGGCCTGACAGCGCAAATGTTGCCTATTAATAAATCCAGAAGAGTAGCACAATTTCCCTTGTGATTTATTACTGACAGAAGTGCCTTGAGCTGTCAGCACTGTAACTTGTTTGATTTTTGTTGTTTGCATTATTTTTTGTGGTTTATTAAGTTCTGTATTGTTCTGGGGGCTATGTTGAATATAATTATTTTCTTGTAACTATAACAATGTATCCTGGTTACAAAAGAAGAATCAATATAGAAAATGCTACGCTGACCACGTGGGTTTGTTTTTATGCCGCGTACACACGGTCGGAATTCTCGTCGGAAAAAGCTCTGATGGTTTTCCTGACGGAATTCCGATGGAATTTCGCTCAAACTGTCTTGCCTACACACGGTCACACCAAATTCCGATGGTCAATAACACCGCGGCATACAACATGTTCGACGGCACTATAAAAGGGAAGTTTAATGCTTCCGAGCATGCGTCGAATTGTTTCCGAGCATGCGTCGGAATTTTGCGTGTCGGAATTGCATACACACGATCGGAAAATCCAATAGAAAGGTTTTCCATCTGAAAAATTAAGAACGGGTTCTCAATCCAAAGTCCGGCGGAAATTCCGACAGAAAAAGACCGATGGGCATACACATGGTCGGAAAATCCGATGAAAGGCTCCCATCGGACTGTTTCCATCGGAAATTCCGACCGTGTGTACGTGGCATTAGATCATTTTAGGGCATGAGGATCATACAAATGATGGTTCAGGCTAGTTGGAAGTTTGCTTGTTCGTCATTAGACTGAAGATATTCAAAGCCCTTATGGTGGCTATACACATTTCGGTATTGTAATCCGATAATTGTGCAAATCAATCAGAACGGTCGATTCAGAAAAAATCAAAGAGTCAAAGTTTACTTTCCAATCAATTTAGACTTCATGTACATTTAGATCTGAGTCGATTGGCCAAGACAGGAAATTATTGATTGTTTTGCAATAATTGTCAGCACAAAGATTATTATTATTATTCACGATCTATATAGCGCCAACAGTTTACGCAGCACTTTACAATGTAGAGGGGGGACAGCACAATTACAGTACAATACAGAAGGGACAGGAGGGCCCTGCGCTTAGAGCTTACATTCTAAAGGGCGGGGATGGTGGTACAAAAGGTAATGGATGCAGGGAATGATTTGATGGGGTTGTTAGTTGGGTGTGGGATAGGCTTCCCTGAATAAGTGAGTTTTCAGGGATCTCCTAAAGGTGGACAGGTTAGGGGGTGATCAGATATACCGGGGCAGGGAATTGCAGAGGATGGAAGAGGCTCTGGAGAAGTCCTGAAGACGAGCATGAGAGGAGGTAACAAGGGAGCTAGAGAGCAGGAGGTCCTGGGAGGAGCAAAGGGGACTATTTGGGTGATATCTGCAGATGAGGTTGGTGATGTAGATGGGGGCGATGTTGTGGATGGCCTTGTATGTTGTGGTTAGCATTTTGAATTTTATACGTGGGGTAGGGAAAGCCAGTGAAGGGACTGGCAGAGAGAAGCAGCAGTCATGGATCGGTTAGTGAGGTGTATTAGTCTAGCAGCAGCATTCATAATAGACTGAAGGGGGAAAGCCTGCGTACGGGTAGGCCATTAAGGAGAGAGTTTCAGCAGTCAAGGCAGGAAATAATCAAGGAGTGAATAAGTTGCTTTGTGGTGTCATTAGTCAGGAAGGGTCGAATTCTGGAGATGTTGCGAAGGTTAAGGTGGCAGAATTTAGCCAGTGATTGGATGTGTGGGCTGAAGGAGAGGTCAGAGTCTAGGATTACACCCAGCACCCTGGCATGTGTGGAGGGACCAATGGTAGTGATGTTAAACTTAATGGTAAAGTCATGGGGGGGGGGGCCGGGAAGGAGAAAAAAAATACAAGCTCAGTTTTAGAAAGATTAAGTTTGAGAAAGTGGTGTGACATCCATACCGAGATGTCATTTAGTAAGTTTGAGATCCGTGAGGAGATCGAGGGGGTGAGTTGAAGAGTGGAGAGTTAGATCTGGGTGTCATCGACGTAGAGGTGGTATTGGAAGCCATGGGAGGTTATCAACTGGCCCAGTGAAGAGGTATAGAGCGAGAATAGGAGGAGCCCAAAAAAAGAGCCTTGGGGTACCCCAACAGAGAGAGGAAGAGGAGTAGAGGAGATGGAGTTGTAAGCGACACTGAAAGTACGCTGAGATAGGTAGGAGGAGAACCAGGATAAAGCAGAATCACAGAGGCCAAGGGAGTGTAGTTTGCTGAGGAGGAGCAGGTGGTCAACTGTGTCGAAGGTCAAAGATGCTTTAGTTATGAATTTGATCATATTTCTATTGATCAGATTGTGAAATTGCATGGTGAAAACAGAGATGTGGTCAATAACTTACAATCATAACTTAGGATCATATCTTAACTATAGCTTGAAATCTACTTTACGAAATTTGAGAGATGCCGCGGGGGGGGGGGGGTAATAAGCTATATGAAGGAACTTAAAGTGATACTAAAGTCTCAGTTACCTGCTCTGTGTAGTGGTTTTGCACAGAGCAGCCCAGATCCTCCTCTTCTCGGGTCCCTCGCCGATGCTTCTGGCTCCTTCCCTCTGCCGAGTGCCCCCACAGGATGCAGCTTGCTATGGGGGCACCCAAGCCAAGCCACTGATCTGTGCGTCCATTCAGACATGGAACCGTTAGGCCCCACCCCCTCTCTCCTCATTGGATCACTCAATTTGATTGACAGCAACAGGAGCCAATGGTGCTGCACTGCCGTCTCAACCAATGAGGAGGGAGAGTCCCGAGCAGCCGCGACACTCCTGCAACATCGCTGGATCGAGATGGGGCTCAGGTAAGTATTAGGGGGGCTGAGGGGGACTGCTGCCAACAGAAGTTTTTTATCTTAAATGCGTAGAATGCATTAAGATAAAAAAAACCTTCTGACTTTACAACCACTTTAAGCTGTATGAATCTATCCCAAGAGAAGAAAACTGTAGGTATGTACTCCTGCATCCCATTCCTCCTCCGTGAGGGTAAGGATATCAGCCCAAGAGGAATGGAATAGGAGGGGATCTCTGTTTGTTTCACCACCCATGATGCAGAAATACATTTTGCAGCTGGTGCTCAATTTTTTTAGGGGGGGGGGCGGCAAACAAACCCCTGCACCCGAGCCCACCCTTTTTTAAGCCAATTAGAGCCTCAGGCTTTAATCATGTTATTTAAAAAAAAAAAAAAAAAACCCATTGAAATCCATGCGTCCCGACTCTGTAGATACATGTTGGAGATGCCAGAAAGACACGGGCTCCATGCTACACATTTTCTGGGAATGTCCTAAACTAAAGAACTACTGGACAGAAATCAGACGTATTCTCCAAATCTTCACAGATATTGTAGTCCCAGAGGACCCGGCGTTCTATCTCCTCCATGCTTCCTATATATCAGAAAAGACCTATAAAGAATCCGTTATCTGCCACCTATTAGATGCCGCTAAGGCATGTATCCCACTGACGTGGAAATCGGAGATGCCGCCGACGATACAGATGTGGGTGCATAAAGTTAGGGAGATCAGCAAGTTGGAAGACTTGGTACTCTCCGCACGAGATCAAAAAGAGAAGTACACCAGGATCTGGGCATCCTGGAATACTTTTATGACCTCAGAGGAAGGACTTAGTCTCCTTGCTGGGGAAAATTAATATACCTTCTTTGGTGTCTGGACCCTCTTGCGAATGGCGAGGGCATTGGGAGGTTATATCCTGGACTGGCTCCACCCTTTCCCCCCCTCCTTGTCCCCTCCCCTCCCCTTTTTTTTTTTTTTTTTTTTTTTTTTTTTTTTTTTTTTTTTTTTTTTTTTTTTTTTTTTTTTTCCCTTCCCTCTTTCTTTTTTTCGTTGTATTGGGTTTTCGTTGTGTCATGTACTAATTTTGGAGTTACTTGATAATGGTAGAAAATTAAGGGAGATAAGTTCGAGAATACAGGGGAAAAATAGATAGGAGACTGGGCTGATTATCTGTATTTCAGAAGATAACCCATTCTAATAGATGAAAGATATAAATAATGTCTGTTAACTAAGTGTAAAACTTGATGTTTAAGTTGTTTATTATGCTTTCGTATGTATATTCTCGAAACTGTTCTCTCTAAAATAAATAAAATAATTGAAAAAAAAAAAGAAATCCATGCGTCCGGGACCCTTCATGGAGATTAGGGGCCAGGCGCATGGATTGGGGGGCAGCACCCCTGTGTCCCCTATGAGCGGCCGCCACTGGAAGAAAGGATTTTTTCTGCATTGTGGGTGATAAGAAACCCTTCTACTCTATGAGGTGGTACAGTAACTATCACCAGGAACTGCGCCTGTACTGCATGTTTCAATTGCAAGTATCTAAAAAGCATCCAAGAAGGAAGTTGAAAGTTTTCTATTAATGTAGGGAAGGGAAGTAGTCAGCTGGCTAGCATAATCTGTTGTATTTTTGTATCGCTATATCTAGCCCATACACTAGGATCAGGAATTGATCTAAGATGTGTCAATTTAGGATTGTCCCACAATGGAGTATGGGGCGAGATAGTATTGTCTACCACAAGGGCCACCATCACTTGCTCCCATACCCGAACTGTCGTACGCATTGGGGTCATGCCTGCGGTGTAGCCCTCATCCCACGGTAGACCAAATTAGCCAGGGTTGAATAGAACCCCAGGACAGCAGCCTCCAGGTTAACTGATGGGTTGGATTGAGTTTGAGCAAACCACCAGCAAATGGCGACCAACACTGACGCACAGTAATACTTCCGAAAGCAAGGCATTGCCAGTCCACCAGAGGAAAGTGGTAACTGCAACTTGGATTAGCTATCCGAAGGACCGTGCCAGCCCAAATAAAGTACGGTAAGTAATAATCCCATCCAATTTGTTAAAAACGCAACTGGGATAGGAACCGGGGTGTTTCTAAAGATAAAGGAATTTCAGAAGAAAACATTATCTTAAGGAGATTTACTCGGGTCAAGGGAAGAGTTTTCCATACCTGTCATTTGAGTATTAACTGCTGCAACACAGGATATAGATTGTCTGTCAGATAGCGGGATGAATCATTTTGTATCACAATACCTAAATACTTAAAGCAGAGGTCCGTTCTTCTGGTAAGAGAACCCCACAGTGAAGCCTTTTGGCCTTTCGGCTTCACAGCCGGTTCCCTACTGCGCATGCACGAAGCGCGCTACACTTTCTAATTGGCCCCGGCGGCGGAGGAAGGAGGCCGATCTTCCAAGAGACGGCACTGATGCGCTGTCTCCTGGAAGTGGGCAGGGGGACCTGTCAAAAACAGGTCCCTATTCCCCTCTCCCCCCTGAAAGGTGCCAAATGTGGCACCGGAGGGGGGTACGAATAAGCAGAAGTTCCACTTTTGGGTGGAACTCCACTTTAAATCAGGACATCCACTGAAAAGGAGTGGAGTTGGGAGGCGGGGGAGCCAAATCAGTCAGGGGGGAAAAAAATAAAAAAAATTCATGCTTTGAGTACTGCTGTCTGTACACCTTAAATTGAGATGTTACATAGCAATCTGTGTGGATGAGGCAAAATTGAATGTTTCTCTTCTATTTCTTCTACAGGTTGTTTAAAAAATAGAGTAATTCAGAAAATGACCTCATTATGGCCACAAGATGGAATAAAGGATCATAGGGAAATACCTACTTATTTCCTATGATCCTCAGCTCTATCTAGTGGCCATAACGCAGAATTTCCTGAACATGTATTAACTAATAAATAACATTCAACCTGTAGAGAAAATAGAAGGAAAATACTGGATTTTGCCTCATTTGCATAGAATGAACAGTTCTGCTGGATGAATAACTATGCAATTTGTTTTACAGTCATCATTTAGATTCTAAGCTGCCCTGAAGTTTGAATGTGATTGGTAATACAAGGTGAAGTGCTGATTTTATCACAGCTGTACTGCTCGCTGGATAACATTAACACCACTTTTTGCATGAAATTACTCTTTAAAGATAAATTGGGCAGACTTCTTGACTTTGCTGTTGATGTTTCCTGGATAGCATTAGCTATGCACTGAGAGTTCTTAAATTATAGCTCTTTTTTTCTCATATGTTTACATTGCTAGAGATGAATAAGAGCAACCAGTGCTTTGGGGCAGCCCAGGTTTGTAGGTATTTTGCAGGTACAGCCTGGACATTGCATCCAACCTGAAGGCTGCCCTATCGCAACGACATCCTAATGGACCACATACAGTGCACTTCATCAGACAGGGTGCTAGTGGAGCTCTGACTTTTAGGAATCCATCTGAGCAAACAAAATCGCTTGGGTTCCTGGATCTACTGTAAATGAATAACTCTATGTTAAGTCCAAACAACATGATAAGAACACACACACATGATACATTGTTATTGATTTCCTTACTCCAAAAGTAAGCAAATTAAAAAATAACAAATTCGATTACTGGGCAAATTTTTTTTTAGAAAAGCAGATGCAACAAGTACAGTTTTCTTGCATGCATATTTATTGAAATTTAATTTGTTTAAAGAAGTTATGGATCCTGATGGCTGTGAAGAAATCAAGTTCGGTGGAGTTTTTTTTCCCATTTAGATAATTATTGAACACATTTTAGCCTGACCTGAAGTCCCTGGCTTCTTCACGCTCTGTCGTGCACTCTTCTGACTTATGTCATCTAGTATAGTTCAAATGTTAACAGCAAAGTGATAACAGTACTGAGAATTTGTAGTCCATCCCCATCACGTTGCACAGATAAGTGGCACACTTCATTTATAGTATATACCGGTACATAAAAACAGTGGTGGTAGCAAATTTGTTGGTTAAATTAGTTTGTCTGACAGCTCAGTCTATGGAATGACATACCAGTGATGGACCCTAGTGAACAACTCAGGCTGCTACTACTGCTCTAAACAGGCATGGCCACATTTCTAGTATGTGGCATAGGCCTAGGATGCGTCTATTGTGCCTTCCCTATGACCACAGATCTATAAAGTAGAACAGTTTTATATATCTTAAATAATTTCAAATGCTCTAGTTAATCTAGAATGTTAATTTCCTAATATGTTCTCCTCAATAGGTGATGTAAATGACAGTTTGCCTACCCCGGGCCCTGAAACCTTGGCATTCTAAATCATGGTTTGTGTTGCCTTTCCACAAATTCAGCCCTTTATTCAGGCAGGTCCAGCGAATATGTTGTTCCACAAGCTCATCAAATTGAGAGGCAGACAACAGAAGTCTTAGTTCAGGTTTTGCCCCCTTCAGAGTTGTACAAGGTAATGTAGACATATGTAGCGGGGACACCTTTACAAGGTGTCCGCTATATGTGAAAATTTAGTTTTTCCCTCAGAACTAGGGAACATGTGGGCTGCACTAGGGTTCTCCCTGGTCATGGGTACAGTGAGGTACACATGACAGGCCTAGAACCAGGCCTGGTTGGGTGTTTTGGGCATCAGTCTATCCCGGAGCCAATCAGTGGGTGCGTCTGGCCCTGCTGTGAAATCTGGGGGAGGGTACTAAAGGTTCTGGAGTCACATGTTCGGGGTTCGGCCGTAGCTGCCTGTTCCTGAATCTGGACCGGGGTAGCCCCGCGAGGGGTCCCAGGAGCGTTTCCGTCCCGCAACATGGGCAGTTTGACTAGCCCCATAGACCCGCATGGTCTGGGGCGAGAATCCATCTGTTCCCGAGTCTCGGAACCAGCTGCGATATTAGCACATTATGCCTTTACTTTGCAGGGAAGGGGAAAACGTTTTTTTTTTCCATGCAGGGTTTACTTCCTCTTTACTTTCACAGATTTTTATAAATACATTTCAGTGTAAAATGGACGTCAATATTTCTTCAAAGGCGTTCTCATTATTCATATGACCAGGTTAAGGCGAATCTGTACTGTGCACATAATTAACAAAGTAATTTTATTTTACTGAACATACGGTAAGCAGCATGAATTTACTTTCCACTTGTTCCTTGTTGCCAGCCTGCCGAGAATGCAGTCTGTCCGGGTATTCGAGAACATGTAACACTCCCTGGCCTCCCCACAATCCATTACTTGGTGCCCTAGTGACCAATCACCAGGAGGGGGGGGGGGGTGGTTGACTTTCTGCTTAAAAGTGGACATGTGACCTAGATATTCAAATATTTACATATTCCTAAAAAACAATAAATTAACTTTAAAAAAATCCCTTTTTGAAAAAAAAAAAAACAATTTGGATGACTTTAGTGAAGATGAATTGCTGCATAGTGCCTGCAATTACAGAGGTCAGTGAGGAATGTTTTAATTATTCACTCCTTTTTAGGAATATGTAAGTATGTTGTCAACAAATTAATTTTATGTCTGTCTTTTGTGGTCTGTAATTGCTAGATTTCCTCAAAGGCTATATTCAGTTTTTTCATTGTGTTTGTTATAGTTGGATTGATAACAGGTAACCTCGAAGTGTTCACTGTAAAGCTAGCTTGTGCAGTCAGATTTAGTATGTCATGTCAGCAAATATTACCAACTACAACAGACATGGGCAAACCGCGTTCCCAGGGCCACATCCGGCCCTATGGCTGTCCCTATCTGACCCTTGATGTCTTCACTGTTAGCATGCCTCTCTGAATCTGTCAGTTTCCTCACTGAGAAGCTGACAGGCTCAAAGAGGCACACTGGCATATGTCTGTGTGGAGATCTGCAAGAACTGGAAGGCGAGAGACTGAAGAGCTTATCGGAACAGTGGGGAGGTTTGGTTCTGACAGGAGAGCATTGCCTAGGAGACATCTTGATGCTCTCCCACCTCTCTGATATCCAGTTTCCTGTGTTAGTGCCCGAGTAAGCACAAGATGTATGTATGAAACGCGTCTACGTGACCACATGTTGGTGTATTTGGTTATATCCTTGTGAAAAATAAAAGGCAATCAGGAGTTCTGGATGTGCAGTCATTTCTTTCTCTCTCAAAGTTTCCCATGGAGGCAGGCCGGGGCCGCCACTCTATGAGACTTTCCAACTAGTCTCTTATCATACAACTGGAGCAGCGGTTCTTTTTCTTGTAAACTGGAAGGAGAGAGTCTGAAGAGCTGATCGGAACAGTGGGGAAAGTTGGTTCTGACAGGAGAGCATTGCATAGGAGACATCTTGATGCTCTCCCACCTCTCTGATTTTCAGCCATGTTCTTCCTGTGTTAGGGCCTGCCAGCTGCAAACCACAAGAGCAATGCACCTTGTTCTTCACTCCAGGTCAGAATCTGCAGAGATCCTTGCTGTATAGATTTTAGGCAATATCCTTTCAGTCACAGTGCTTTTCAGAGGGCATGTGACAGGCAGTGAGGAGGTGTTCTATTGTCTCCTCACCGCCTGATTTAACCCTTTAATGATGCACTACCACACTGCAATAGTGTGCATTTGGGGGGTAGGTAGCTAAAGACCTACTCCAGCACTGGTTAAATGGGGCTACTATCATCTATGGTTCCGGAAATATATGGCTGCTTGCGCAGCCTGTCAGAGGCTACATACAGAGCAGCCAGTTTAAATACAAACTGGAACACTGCAGCAGACTAAGAGGATGAGCCCACAGTGCTTATAATAATTATTTGTATATTACTTATGGTAATTAACCCCTTGCCACCCAGGCCAATTCAGATACTTCTCTCCTACATGTAAAAATCTTTTTTTTTTGATAGAAAAATTACTCAGAACCCTCAAGCATTATATATATTGTTTTAGCAGACACCCTATGGAATAAAATGGTGGTCTTTGCAACTTTTTATGTTACACAATATTTGCGCAGCAGTTTTTCAAACTTTTTTTTTTGAAAGAAACTGTTTTATTCATAAAAAAAAAAACACTTCTCGCTCTAACGATCGCAGCATATGTAACCTGTGTGTATCTGGCTCTGATACTAACCAGTGCCTACCCAGCCACTGACTAGTATCTCTCCCCAGCCTGTCCCCACACACCCTCTCACCTGCTGACCTGTGAATGGGGGAATCACTCCTGCAGTGTTATTGTGTTCTGCCAGTGAATACGATGATCAGTGTTGCTAACTATAGCTGGCAGCACTGATTGTTTTGGGGAAAACCTGACAGGCTGGTTGTACTCAAGTCGGTTAATAGGTTGACTTGAGTAAAACCAGGTAGCCCATACATAGATCGCCTATGGCTGGTCTCTGCTTAATTGGTGTAATTTTAGTCCATGTATGGCCCGCTTAACCACTACACAGTCCCTAAACATCCTTCCACAAACCTTTACATTTTTCCTTCCCAGATTCCTTCATCCTCCTCTCCTATACATAGTGCCAACTGTCATACTCTTCACACTCCTCTGCTGTGCATACTGCCCACTGTCATACTCTTCACACTCCTCTCCTGTACATACTGCTCACTGTCATACTCTTCACACTCCTCTCCTGTACATAGTGCCCACTGTTAGACCCTCCACGTTCCTCTCCCTCACCTGCACATACTTCCCACTTTTATACCATCCATTCTCCTCCCTTATGCCTCTTACCCACAAAAACAGTTCTTTAAAATTATACTGAATATCCTCAATGTTACCAGCTCTAGAATGGGCACACTTTTGTTAGTTCAACTAAAGGAAATCTCAGTCCTCATATTTGTTCTGCCCCATTATTAGTACTTATTTAATTTTGTAATTACTATTGTGATGTATAGATGAACATAGGGGATGTCAGCTACTCTAAATATAGCACTTGTAAAAAAGTGTCCCTGAAAATATTTTTGAAATGTTGGCAACTATGGGGGTCAGTAGGGGGCCCCATGAGAGGCTCCTGGGTTCCAATGATATTAAAGCGCTAGTAAACTTTTCTAACATTACTATTTTTTAGAGGCCCTGAGGTAGGTTATGCCATAATGTACAAGTATGCACAGCATATTAGCACATTAGGGTACATTTAAATTGTCAGACTGAGCCCTCCAGTGCTGTGCTGTGATCAATCCTGCCCGGGCGCTTTGATCTTCACCCGGTCTTCCTTCTGGGTTCTGTGCCTTCGGTCACTCGCCTTGGCCGTGCTGCGTTGATGTTATTCCCACGCATGCTCATGTGCATCCTCTTTCTCTCATTCCCCCTTTCTCTCTCATCCTCCCTCCCTTACCCCTAACACCTCTTTCATCCCCTTTTCTCTCTCTCTCTTTCTCGCTCTATAATTTAATTTGTTATAACAAAAAATTGTTTATAAAAGGCCCCACCAAAATCCTCAGCACCAGGCCCATGATGTTCTTAATCTGGCCCTGAGTGGTGCCACTTCTTAAACTCTGCAACCCAAGTTATAAATGCCACAGCTGCAAAGAATTGTGACTGCAGCATGTAAACAGCTCCATCCAACTGTTATTTAACAGTTTGGGTGGTTAGCCAGGGGGTGGTAAAAACCGTGGCTCAGCCACCAGTTTTTACCACTCTCCAACTACTGTCTGGAAGAGACCTATTTCTTAACCTAGTTCATACCTATTATTCCTAGAGCCAGGTGTTTGTTCTCTTTATGTTTATGTGCTTACAGACCTAAATTAATACTGAACAGAATTAAGGTCGGCCCTCCACAACAGTCCCATTTTCTCATGATGTCCCATGCTATAATTCATTGCCCACTCTTGAACTACAATGTGGTATGAAGGCCTACTTAATCAACAAACTGTGTTTATGTCCAATGAAGTAGTCTCCTACACTTGATAGATTAAGGTAGATTTTTCTGGTCTAAAAAATGTAATCTACGCAATGGCCTGGCCAAAGTCGGTCAGGAAGACATTGTTGGTCTGTCAGACTTTGAGATTTTCTTACAAGTTCTATTTGTGTGAAAATTATTACCATATATACTCGAGTATAAGCCGACCCGAATATAAGCCGAGGCACCTCATTTTACCACAAACAACTGGGAAAACTTATTGACTCGAGTATAAGCCTAGGGTGAGAAATGCGCAGCTACTGTAAGTGGAAAAGAGGGTCAACATTGCCCATTTGCAGCCTCACTGTTCCCATTTGCATTCCTCACTGTGCCCATTTGCAGCCATAGGTCCCCCAAACTTCAAACTTGGTAGTTAAGGGTTCCTAAATACCCCCTATCTGCAGACAAAATTTGGGTCTCTGGACCCAAAGGGTCCCGAAATAACATTGCTGCAGATGGACACAGTTGACCGACTTTGGGGCTCTGTATCTCGGGGTCACTTGGTGCTAGGAATCTTTGGATATGTTGTAGTGCTAGGTCCACCAGGTTGGGATACCAAATTTAGGGTTCCTAGCACTAAGTGTCCCCGAAATACGGGGCCCCCAAAGTCGGGTCGGAAAATGTAATTTTCTGCTGCAGAAAAGTGCTTGACTCGAGTATAAGCCGAGGGGGCATTTTCAGCACAAAAAAAATGTGCTGAAAAACTCGGCTTATACTCGAGTATATACGGTACTTCTAATATTGTACGTGCTCATTTTTGCCTCCACGGTGTACCAATAATTAGTCTAATCTTTCGAGAATTAGCCTTAGGATCAGGCTGTTTATAGCTAGTCTATGCATACACTGTAAACCTGTTCTAAAGTTATTTATAAGTTAAATATATCAGGCATTGTATCGGAGTGTATATATACAGCCTATGCTGGTATACAGGAGTGTCTGTTCAGTATTTTGATCCTGTTTCTTGTCAAGTTCCCCTTAAATTGTTCCCCTTATATTCACGACTGTTTTTTTTTTTTTAGCTTTGCTGTCACCTGAAATCACAATATTACTTGCTAAACTATCTGTTGCAGGGCCACAGAACACCATGACTGTTACTCCCGTCTATGATGACTCAGAAGCTGTTGAGTTATGTGCCACCTATCATCTCTATCTCAAACCAAAAGCAAAATTAATCATCTCAGTCAACGTCCCAGAAGAGACGGACCAGTGCCGACCAGTATCACACTGGGATATTTTGGAACAGATGAAAACTATGGTTGCACCAGACCATTTCACTTCTCTCAGGGTTGTCAAAAGCACAAAGGAGGTAATTCGACTGGAAGGTGAAACAGACACTAAACAAATGTGTCAGATTTTCTTAGAGAAAATGAATGGACAAACATTGCAAATAAACAATCTAGGTGACCCCGCAAAACTTGAGGTACACGAGGCTCCTCTAGAATGTTCAGCCATTGAAGAGACCAGTGAACAAATGCTAGAAGAGGTAGAAGATGGAGAAGACATCACAGACTATTCTACTGTGTCATCTTGTATACATCTGGAAGGACTACCATGTAAATGGTTTTCTGAATGGAACACAAATATCGACAAGCCAAGTGAGGAGATATTAAGAAGTGCTTTTGAAAGATATGGAAAAATAATTTATATTGATATACCTATGCTTGATCCATACAGAGAAGAGGATGTGGGGAGTGCAGTGACTCCCGGCAGTCTTCAAGCCTTTGGTGCTTTTCTCCAATATGAGGACAAATCAAGTGCCATGAATGCTATGAGTTCACTACAAGGCATGAAACTCATGTATGCTGCTGAGGATGGGAAGTCTTTGGCTTGTGATTTCAAGGTAAAATATATATACGGTGTAGATAGATATTATGAATACATAAAAAAAAAAAAAAAAAAAGGGTTTTCAGTTGGAACATGCCAGAACTCTGTTCCACCACCTCTGGCACTGGCCCTTTGCTCATCATTTTCACTTATAAACACAAAAGCATGGCTTCTGTGTTTAGAAGTGACAATGCACTTCTCCAGGTGGCTCCACACAGAGTGGACAAAAAAATTTAAAGTGGATGTAAACCCAAATGTATTTATTTATTTATTTTTTGATGTCATAATGTAGAGAATAAGATTTCCTTTCATTTGAGCCCAGTCTTGTCACACAGATTTACTCGAGGCCTGAGCAATCCTCTTTTATTGTTCAGTTAGAGAAATCTTGACAAAGTCTTGAAAACTTTGTCAAAAACGCTCCCTTGCTGTGAGTGACAGGTGATTTACATATCTCATGCACTAGCCTGAGATAGGTTATCATCAGATCACTGCATGTTCTACTCTGCCCAGCTCTGACTACATACATGTCCCCTAAATCACTTGTCTATCTATAGTCTGCTGACTGTTCACTGCATCCCATGATGAGAGACTTCCAGTCAAAACACAGCAATCCTGGGAGAGCTGGAGGGGAGGGGGAAAGGAATTGTGAACTTTTTACACAGCATGTGCCTGTCTCAGGCTAGTACATGATATGTAAATCACCTGTCACTCACAGCAAGGGGGCGTTTTTGACAAAGTTTTCAAGACTTTGTCAAGATTTCTCTAACTGAACAATAAAAGAGGATTGCTCAGGCCTCGAGTAAATCTGTGTGGCAAGACTGGGCTCAAATGAAAGGAAATCTTATTCTTATTCTCTACATTATGAAAAAAAATTGGGGTTTACATCCACTTTAAAGGAATTAAAGGACTAAATAGCCTCTTTGAAATAAAACAGGAAGGTTGCAGAGGACAGATTAAGGCAGATCTTAACTTCTGACAAGATCAATAGGAATTTTGCACTCATTAAACAGAATTAACAACGTGCTTCCAATTATATTTTAACAGACCAAACATGAGCAAATATGAGAAGTTGATTATTAGTGTTTACATACAGATCATGTTAGGGGCACTACTGTATAATTCTATATAGAGCAGCATGTATGTGTCTGTTGTCCTCTTTGTTTACCTTTATCCCCTTATAATTCTATATAGAGCAGGATGCCTGCCTTCTGTGTCCTTTTTTTTTTTAACAAAGCTTTATTGAACACAGAGATACAAACAATATTTTTTTTTTTTTAACAACTCCAAACATAGTAATCAGTATTGTTTATAGGAGGTTTATATTCATATCTCTACTTAATGTATGTATCAAAACGAGACAGTATTGCTAGTACCATGCACAATGAGTCTTGTCCATACAGTATACTTGCTATGTCATGGTAAAAGCACCCCTTTCCTTCTCCTTTCATCTTCCTTATTATCATGCACATTATGGGGAACCATTGAAAATAAGAGTATTGAGCAATAAGAGATGACACCAGAAAAAAACAAAGAGGAAAAAACGATCAGAGACATGTTTCAGGGGCTTTAAGCCAGCTGTCCCATATCTTTCCATATTTGGATGGGCATCCTCTATGAGAATAGACACGTTTTTTGTAAGGTAGGGCGTTATTAACCTCCACTATCCAATGTGAGAGTCCCGGTGGGTTAGGTCTTATCCAGGCTCTGGCAATGACCTTTCGTGCTGAGAAGAGTCTTCGGTGTATCCCCTGTAACTTATTTCTTATGTCTATAACTTCTTCATAAAAAATCTGAATGATACAGGTCTTTCATCAAATAATGCTCTCTTTAAAGTCCTCCACATATTTCTATATGTAGTATGTCAGTATTTTACTATTCCTATCTCTATGTATTTTTCGCCATTTGTGTGGTACTTTTTAGGGAAATGTTCTCTATCCTTCTAACGTTTTCAGCTGATGTTTTCAACGTCTGACTTCTTGGGTTCATCTATACCATCTTGATGTGCGTTAAAGTGTTACTAAACCCACAACAGTAAAATCAGTCTGTATATGCAGTAAAGAATGCTTGTTATACTCACAGTGGGACCTAAGGGGTTAATCCTGTGCATTGTGTAAAAAGTCTGTTCGATTCTGTCTTCTCTGATCCTCCCCTTCTTCCACAGTCCCCAATCCATTTCCTGATAGTACAGAGCCTTTGGGGCTCATGCTCCGTTTGGTGTGTATTGCTAGAGAGTTGTTGTTTTTTGTGAGGGTGCATATGATCAGCACAGGGCCAATCAGAACTGTCCAGGCAGAGGGTCAGGAGTCATGCAGCCTCTTGGGACAGTCAGAGGAGAATGAAAATTCCTCCTACAAGCTTTAACCAGTGCTCAGCCAGACACTGATAGAAGTCGCAGGACTGCTATATACTGCTGATGTGAAAAGATATTTAGCAGTTTATATTTACTAAAATAATTGCATTTTCATGTTCTGTGTACTGTGGGAGACCAGATATAGTGAATGCAGGGTCCTGGGTTTAGTAACACTTTAAGCTGCCAGGTGCACATTGCCCCATGCCAGCACTGATCCTTGGCATTCAGGCAATGACAGCATCTAGTCCATTTTGGGAGCATCTTCTGGGAAAGATACATCTCCCTTTTTAGAAGTTTATCGGAATTTGTAATCAAACCTTTCTTTATCTAGTCTAAAATATGACCATCTCAGTTTCTCTCTTTTTCACTGAATCAGGTATGTTTGGACACCGCCAACCACTTTAGTGAGGAGGCAGTAAACAAAAGGGCTGCGGAGCGTCTTAAGCTCCAAGAACTGGAGCTGGAGAGGAAGCAAGAGAAGGAGGAAGAAGAGAGGTATATACAGATAACATGATCCAAAATGCCCTGTGACAAGTTTATATCAGTTTATTTTTTTAAGGCCTCCTCCACAGGGCTGAATACAATTTTTCCAGCCAGATCCTGTTTAAAAAGTGGTCTGTACTTCAACTCAACTCATACGGTCATACATGCGCTTACATCTGTATGAATGTGTACTATGTACAGTTATTCTGCCGCCGCCGCCGCTGCTGCTCATGCACTGTTGTTATTTACATATCTCCCTGAAGATGCAGCAGCAGTGCAGGTGAAGAATGACCTCGGTGTACAGTCATTCTGAAAGACTGATGGTGTGTGAACAACTGATTCAAAGGAGATATAAACATCAACAGTTGGTAGGCAGCGGCACAGGAACAGAATGACCTCAGCCTTCACCCTAGGTTCACATCTGTACGTTTCTGCGGGCAGCGTTTGCAAAAGCACGGCAGCCCATTAATTTTTTTAAATGGCAGCCCGCAGGGAAATTGTATGGTAGTTTTGGACCATGTGATTTCCCTGCGGTTTCAGCACACGCACTGCAATTTTACATGCGTGGGGGTGCCATTCAGAATGAATGGCGGCTCTGTGTGTTTTCTCAGAGCAGTGCGTTTTCACTGCGGGTGCAGAAATCGCTGAGATTCCCCCACCTGCAGCCACACGCATAGGTGTGAACCTAGCCATAGCCATTCAGAATGTTTGAAGGGTGAAATCTTTCGGCACCTGATTGATTGTGTTTACATCCCCCAGCCCTGCATTCACTGGACAAAGGTAGCAGCACATTTGGCCATGTCCATTTATGCTGTACACATTTTATACATTCACACAAATGTTGACATGCGTACAGCATAAAATACAATCTAAACTGGACATTGGACACAAAGGCTAAAGGCTACAGAGTAAAATGATGCTCTGTGAATGGGCCCATAGCATACAATACTGCTGAGTTTAGATCGATATACATTACAGATCTGAATGCAGCATACTCTGTGCACCTGTGTGCATAAGCCTTTATACAGGCATACCCCACTTTTAGCCACCGTTCACACCTATGCGAATTAGATGCGGCTTACCACGCAGTGAATTCGCAGTACATTTCAAAATACATTCATTTTGCAGAGGCTGGTTCACATATCTGCGGTGCATTCGCACTGCGCATTGCAGAAAAAACGTGTGCGTTTTTTGGGCAGTGCGGTCCGGCTCAGGTGCGAATTCAGGCCCATTATCTTCTATGGGAATGCATCTGATTCGCAGATGCATTCTGTTCTGAACACAAATTCTCTCCTTCTCCTCACTACACCTCCCCCTCCCCCCCCCCCCCCCTCTCCCTGCTCACTGATCCGCAGCTAAAACGCTGGCAAACCGCTGAACTACTGGAACTACTGACGTTTTAGTGCGCAGTTACGCCGGACATTCAATTCGCACCGCACTGGTGTGAACCCAGGCTGAAAGTACACAATGGGGTTTATTTACTAAAGCTGAAAATTGCAAAATCAGGATCAATTCTGCATAGAAACCAATGAGCTTCTAACCCCAGCTTGTTCAATTAAGCTTTGGTAATAAAACCTGGAAGCTCATTGGTTTCTATGCAGAAGTGAGCCTGATTTTGCACTTTCCAGCTTTAGCAAATAAATCCCATTGTGTACTTAAAAGTGGGGTATGCCTGTAGTTATTGTTTAATAATGCTGACTACTGGTATAATAGATATTAGCTATAAGTACTGTATGTGTATGAAAATCCTAGTTTACAAATAAGGAAAACACCAATTTGTATCTGTGGACTGTAAACGTATGTAAACAAATTATTGCTCAGTGCTTTTATAGGGTTCATTATGTGACCTTTTAAAGTGGACTCATATGTAAATGCTAAATAGCTTGCTAGGATAAATATAGAATAAAAAAAGAATTTAAATACTTACCTTTCCTGGAGTATATACTATTCCAAGGAACTGTCAACAGGACAGGTCATTTCTGCTGAAGGACCAATCAACCACTTTAAACCTTTGATCCTACCCTTTAGCAAAGATCACTTAATTAAGTGATCACGCGACCAAGTCTGGAAGGTTCCTAAAATAGTACTTTCTTAAAAAATAAATAAAAAATAAAAAAAGTGTTTCAATCCTATTTACCTTTCTTTTCTTTCCCAACAAGACACATATCTTTAGCCAGGGGCGGATCCAGAGTCTAATCTCGGGAGGGGCACTGCCAACATTTTTGCGGCACTTGGTTAATCACGGCACCATGGTTAATATGGTGTCAAGATGATTGAAGCGCATTATTTCTCTTATTACATTGTAATATAAAATGGATTTGTTCAACTCACCATAATGCAGAATCAGTGGGAGCCCTTAGTGTGTCACCTGCCTTCAGATGGGGCTTGTCACTTGCTACGTCGCCTGTTATCAGATGCAGATTGTCACTGCCAGTGGCCAGTGACAGTGTCCCTGTTGTCCCAGAGTGAGGCCTGCACAGTAATGGCAGTCTTCTTTTAGATGCAGAAATGTGGCGATGCAGGGGGAGGTGAGAGAAAGTGCCGTCTCCAGCTTTCATATTTAGGAGGGCACATGGGGGACAGGGACAAAATTAGGGGGGCCAACTATAAAATGCAATTATATATATACACACACATGTAAATCCACAGTGTCTTGAAAAATTATTGGTGGTTGCAGCCAGGTGGAGGGGAGGAAAGAGTGGAAGCAGCCAGGTGGAGGGGAGGAAAGGGTGGAGGTAGCCAGGTGGAGGGGAGGAAAGGATGGGAGCAGCCAGGTGGAGGGGAGGAAAGGGTGGATGTAGCCAGGTGGAGGGCAGGAAAGGATGGGAGCAGCCAGGTGGAGGGGAGGACAGGGTGGGTGCAGCCAGGTGGAGGGGAGGACAGGGTGGGTGCAGCCAGGTGGAGGGGAGGACAGGGTGGGTGCAGCCAGGTGGAGGGGAGGACAGGGTGGGAGCAGCCAGGTGGAGGGGAGGACAGGGTGGGAGCAGCCAGGTGGAGGGGAGGACAGGGTGGGTGCAGCCAGGTGGAGGGGAGGACAGGGTGGGAGCAGCCAGGGTGGAGGGGAGGACAGGGTGGGTGCAGCCAGGTGGAGGGGAGGACAGGGTGGGAGCAGCCAGGTGGAGGGGAGGACAGGGTGGGTGCAGCCAGGTGGAGGGGAGGAACGGTGGGTGCAGCCAGGTGGAGGGGAGGATAGGGTGGGTGCAGCCAGGTGGAGGGGAGGACAGGGTGGATGTAGCCAGGTGGAGGGGAGTACAGGGTGGGAGCAGCCAGGTGGAGGGGAGGACAGGGTGGGAGCAGCCAGGTGGAGGGGAGGAAAGGGTGGATGTAGCCAGGTGGAGGGGAGGACAGGGTGGGTGCAGCCAGGTGGAGGGGAGGACAGGGTGGGTGCAGCCAGGTGGAGGGGAGGACAGGGTGGGAGCAGCCAGGTGGAGGGGGAGGACAGGGTGGGAGCAGCCAGGTGGAGGGGAGGACAGGGTGGGAGCAGCCAGGTGGAGGGGAGGAAAGGGTGGATGTAGCCAGTGATAAGGTCCTGTACTTCTATGGAAGCCTGCATCCCCCCTCATCCCCCTCGCTTCCCACACCTGGAGGTAAGTTTTTACCTTGGAGGATAATAATAGAACCTCTGGCTCCCTCCATCCGACAGCCTCATGGTCCCTCTTCTCCTTTCTTCCTCTTGCCCCTCCCGCTCGGCATGCTGGGCGCTGCAGTCCTCTCAAGCAATCATACTGGGGCCTGCTGGTATCCAGAACTACATGTCCCATAATCCTCTGCTAGTTCCCAGCCACTGGCCCTGAATGTAGCCAATAGGAGGGCATTGCCAGGTGAATGCTCAGCTCAAGGAGGAGAAGGAGGGGTGTAAATCCCCCGCAGCTGCTGCTCTGCCTGTGTCACTCCCTTCATAGTCTGTCAGTTTCGGTGCTGTTGCCCTGTGTCAGCAACAGCTGTACTTTCACTTTTTAAACTTTAAACAGACTGTCTGTCTGCCTGTGGCACTGTTCTCTCCTCTCCCTCCCTGGCCTGTTCTCGGTTCTCCAGCAGCTCCAGTGAGTCACGTTGGGGCAGCGGCTCTCAGTCTGAGACTGACTGACTGGGGTCCTACATGACTCAGTGACATCACTCGTTGCTAGACGCCAGGCGGCCCAGGCGTTAGCAACGAGTGCAGGGAAGAGGCTCCACCCACCTGTTCCTCCTACTAGTATCAATCGAGTCTCTCTCTCTGAGCCGCTGATCGGCTGATGTGAGAGAGACTCGGCAGACCGGGCAGAGGCAGCGGCAGCCGCAGAGGCGGCAGAGCAACTGTGTTGAGCTGCGCAAGTGTGACACATGAGTGTGAGACAGACAGTCATGTCAGCAAGTTCGGGGGGGGGGCAATTGCCCTGTTGCCCCCCCCCCCCTGGATCCGCCCCTGTCTTTAGCTAATATTTGATCATATATCTACTTTATTAACAATAAATGCACATTACCTTTCTATATAAAACTATTGCAATTATTGCTCCAATAATATATACAATCTTAATAGTGTAAAATCTATCCATTATTTATAGGCCAGATAGTCTCTCCATGTATGTTGGCTTAAAAGAAAACTTTATTTAAAAAAATTCTATGACATACTGTACAGTATGATTGCTAAACAAGCCATTTAGTTATTCAAATGAATTAAATCATACAGCAATAATTTTCTAAAATTGACAAAAAACATCTATTCCCTATAATAATTTTTTTTTATCCTTGGTAATACACTACATGTGTAAAGGGTTGTGTTCATATTAGAACATTGGGCCTGATTTGGCATTTTAGAGTTTTAGACAACACTTCCACTTAGCACTGATTTAGTACTGGCGAAGCTTACATCAATATCTACAATACAAAAAACATCTGCTACAAAATTTGTTAATCTGGGAGGATTTCTTTTAGGTTGACACTGCTCTGCTTTTTGTACCTTTGAAACTATAATTAGTGTTGTAAATTTAAAATAAATGAAAGCCATTACCTTATATTTACAGAAAAAGAAAAATCGAGGAGAAAAAAACCCGAGCCAGGAGAAGAAAAGCCAGGTTGAAAAGGAAGCTCCAGAGACAGAAACGAGAACAGAAAGCTGCCGAGCAGAAAGAAGCTTATCCTGAAGATGAAATTGAGGAGACACAAGAATGGGAAGATAGGAAACTAACACTTGCTCAGAGACGTCTTGAGTCAATCCAGCTTCTCACTGTTCTCCTGGATAAAGTGAATGTAAGTGTTTTCTAGAAATCTACATCTACAAGTAGTCCACACAAGTGTTTGCGAAAGTTTAAACTGGGGATGTTTGTCATATAACATATTTTGTGCTTTCCTCCTCTATCCTAAAATAAGTACACTTTTTGTGCAAGAAAATAATTGTCTATAAAGAGAATTGTAAAAATTCAGATAGGTAGGTAGATAGATAGATAGATACATAGATAGATAAATATTTTGCGCTCACCCAAACTAAGTGTATATTATTAAAAGGTGATGCTACTTATTGGGTCCGAATACACAACTAACTAAATATGTAAAAAAATATAAATGCACAACCTATTAGATACTTTATGATGTAAACCAATAAAAATTATCATACAATACATATGAAAAATTCTCAAAAGTCAAAAATCAACATATCAACATTTAGTTGTGAAAAAAAGAGAGTCCAATTAACGTGCTCTTGTAGATGAAACGTGATTCACAAAAAAGGTGCTTTCACCACATAAACACATGCCTTTTACCAGAAGGACTGGATCTCAAATTATAGAGATCTAACTCCCACAGGTTTCAGTCACCAGGGATATCCCACTCATTAGGCTCCTTTAAGGGCACTCCCTCCTTGTAGGATAATTGCTCCACTTTGTATCTCGTGTGTCCTCTGTGTCTATACAAAGCATACCGCTGTAGATTCTCTCAAGCATGGAGGATTATAGAAGCAAGGGGCTCCATAGTGCAGTACAGTAAAAGCAACATTTATTTAAAAGTATCTTTGCACTTACATGTAAAAAAGACGATCAGAAGCAAGAAAAAAATTCCATGCCATGTGTCACACAGAAGGTTACTAGTTTTAGGTCATTGATTTAAAGGAGAACAATGGGGTGAGTAAGAAAAAAAAGAAAAAAAAAGCATCTATATGATGCTATAATAAATATGAAGGGTGCCAACCCAAAATCCAATATATCCCACTTATTGCAAATCAAACACTATGCAAATCGAAAAAATTAAAAAGGTAGGCGGCGCTGCCCTATATACCAAAAAAAAATATCATAAACAGTTCACACTTTATTTAGAACAATTATAAAGCATAACATCTAAAAATGTGCCCAAATCTTCAATAAAAAGTGCTCCACCACATGTAATATATGCGCTCGCCACAACCATAGGGCCAATGAGGTGACTATCAAGCGGGTTACAACTGAATCCTCCTCCTAGGGGGCTTAGTCACAATTTTCTCCCAACACTTTCTTATTCTCGCTATACCATCCAGCGTCACTAAAATAATGTTCTCCAGAAACGACCACAAGAAGGGAGTATATAGTGTAGTATATTTATTTAAACATTGGTAAAAACAAGATGAAGATGTACACTTACATGAAGATAAGAATAAACCAGCATTCAATATGTGTAGCTTCTCAGCTGTAGGATATGTCAAACTTGCACTGCCTCTCGCTATCCTAGAGCCGACGCGCATTCCACATGCCCGGAAGTGACGTGGGGGTGGGACCGGAAACTGTGTCATTGGCTCATACCGCAATGCATTTCGCACATGCACGCACCCTAGGAAGTAAAGACACAATCAGTCCCAGGACATGAAAGAACTTGCATTGAAATAATGCAGAAACAGTTCACAAATAGCCTGGTGGGAAGGCAGCCCAACTGGGAACCATCACAGTTCCAACAGCATGCAGACAGCAGATTGTATCCAAACTGTCAGTGTTTGTAGAGAGGGGAAGAATGTGGCCTGGTTGTCTTGTGCACAACGGGCAGATGTCCAGAGAAACTGCAAGCCCTATGCCTTCCCTCCTTACCAGGTACCTTTCCCTGATTTTAGTACTGTCCCCTACCAGGCAGGGTACCTGTCCCTACTCCTGCTAAACTTAGGAGTCAGGGCCTTAAATAGGCTCTGCCTGACCCAAGATGGCTGCCAGAGTCACATGGGGTGGCAGCATCCAATTGAATAGAAGCCATAGTGAAACTGTGTTCTTCTAGATTTCTTCTTCAAATGCAGTCCTGCTGCAAAAGAGCTTTACCTGCAGTGAAGAAAGTAGACTGCACCTGCCTAAAGAATGGCTCCAGCTCTCATACAGGAGCTAAAAAGGTGTAGCCAGCTGTCAGGCAGCTGGGTGGATCCTGACAATGTTGTTGGGATCCTTCTTGAACTTGTCATGACTCTGCCTCATCAGCTGATAGTGGGCAATAGCCCACCAACAGCTTACCCTGGGTCACATGAGAACATTAGTAAATGTACTCTTGTGACCCAAAAGAGAAATCTAGCCAAAAAATGTTTGGCTCTACTTCTCTTTTAAAGCATAAAAGATAATGGGTCAGCATCCCAGCAAGTCAATTAGCATTTTCAGAAGGCGTTAAGCAATGCTAGGACCCTGCATTTCTTTTATAACTGGTTTACTTTAAAGAAAATCTATAGCCCAAACTTGTTTCATTTTTGATAGAGCAAGGAATGGTTAAATCCCCATCAAGTTTTGTTTGCCATCTACTGTATGTCCTGTTGGTGAGATTTCCCTTCATTTTTCCTATTCTGGTGACAACATTTGGGATTTTCCTTCACTTTCAATCCAAGTGACATTTAAAGAGGGTAAATCTCTATAGCGGGGACATAGACAGCTCTAAAATTCTAACAAGGCTCCTAACCCTTCACCACTTAAAAAAAAAAAAAAAAGTGGCTATAAAAACACCTGAAGTGCTATATGTGATAGGGGAATAGTGTTGGGTACCGTATATACTTGAGTATAAGCCGACCCAAATATAAGCCGAGGCACCTAATTTTACCACAAAAAACTGGGAAAACTTATTGACTCGAGCGAGTATAAGCCTAGGGTGAGAAATGCGCAGCTACTGTAAGTGGAAAAGAGGGTCAACAATGCCCATTTGCAGCCTCACTGTGCCCATTTGCATGCCTCACTGTGCCCATTTGCAGCCATAGGTCCCCTGAACTTCAAACTTGGTAGTTAAGGGTTCCTAGATGCCCCCTAGCTGCAGCCAATTTAGGGTCTCTGGACCCAAAGGATCCCGAAATGACATTGCTGCAGATGGACACAGTTGACCGACTTTGGGGCCCTGTATCTCGGGCCACTTGGTGCTAGTAACCCCCATGGATATGTTGTAGTGTTGGTTCCACTGGGTTTGCACACCAAAATTGGGGTTCCTAGCACCAAGTGGCCCAGAGATACCGGGCTGCAAATTCGGGTCGGAAAATGTCATTTTTTGCTGCAGAAAAGTGCTTGACTCGAGTATAAGCCGAGGGGGGCAAAAAAATGTGCTGAAAAACTCAGCTTATACTCGAGTATATATGGTTATTGTATTGCTTTAGACCCCTTTCACACTGAAGCGTTTTTCAGGTGCTAAAAAATAGCGCCTGTATAGCGCCTGAAAAAAGTGGGTCCTTTCACTCCAGTGTTCACTCCAGTGTTCAGGGCTTTCACACTGGAGCGGTGCGCTAGCAGGACGGTAAAAAAAGTCCTGCTAGCAGCATCTTTGGAGCGGTGAAGGAGCGGTGTATTCACCGCTCCTACCCATTCAAATCAATGGGGCAGCGCGGCTATACCGCCTTTGCAGCGGCACTTTGCAGGCTTGTTTTAACCCTTTGTCGGCCACTAGCGGGGGTTAAAACCGCCCTGCTAGCGGCCGAATACCGCTGCTAAAACGACGGTAAAGCAGCGCTAAATATAGCGCTGCTTTACCGCAGACGCCTGCACCGCCCCAGTGTGAAGGGGGCCTTACTACCATATTTAGAAAATTTACAACGTCACCTAATGTTTTATTTACATGAATGCCTCGGCAAGATCAAGTCACTAAGATGGTTTTATTATTTTTACTGCATTTAGAATTTCATATTTACAAAAGTAAATATTGCTTAGGTGTAGAATTTTTTTTTTACATGAAATCAGGATCATTAGTTGTTTTATATTAGTTTTTGGACCTCAGATAGCCCTCCTCCATTTTCAATAGACAGCTCATGGAACCTTACAGTGTCGTGGAAATTCCACTATACGCTGCGCGTAATCCATGTCACGTTCAGCCTTTTGGTATAATGCATCTTAGTACGACCCTGTTTCCCGTATCTTCCCAAGTAACACAGACATGACCACCATTCTTACATCTTTAGCGCCACAGCTCGACTGTCCCTCCAGAGACTGTGTTCTGTTTATTTAGAATACTTAACAATAGAGCTAGATGGTTTCACAATCGGCCAATCAAGCACAGGCATTCCTTCAAACAGGAGGAGTTATACAAATCTCAACCAATGAACAATGACTAGGGGAGTCTTATGGGCGTCTCTGGGCAGGGGCAGTGTGTATGATTTCCCGCCCCCTGTCTCTGTAAGCCTTGAGCTAGACTCATCTTCAGCTAGACAAAGAAAGCCACATGGCTGGCCTTGGAATCATGGACGCTGTCCCTGGTCAACGCACCCAAAGACTCCCGTTTTTATTGTTGTTGTGAATCCTTATTCTGCATTGTTCAGAGAACAATGCATACCCGCATTATACTACCATTCCTGTGGATAGGAGATTATCTGCAGGGGCACGCCATGGTCCCCTCCATGTGCTGATCAGACACACCGAGAGACGAAAGCACGCATCCCGCCATAACTGATGATGTCCTTGCAGAGTGAACACATACCCCTCACAGGGGCCCTTCGCTGGCGGACATATCCCCACTCTGCAAACACTTCTCTGCATCCTCAAGAAGCTTTTCACTATCAGGCGGATCTCAACCAGCGTCAGTCTGTCCCAGTCTGCCCTTTAGAGTGGGCTGCGGGAGAACTAACACTGGGAGACACTGTGACAATACATATTAAATACATCGTAATAAAATTTCCACAACAGTTATGGCCAGGCTACAGTTAGCCATATTATACAAATGCGCTTTATTATTATTATGAGGATAGTAGTGCACGCAATTACCTGTGTGGATGGACTTTTATAGACATAGTAGCTCAAAAAGTCAATAAAAAGTCAATAAAATAATACCCAGGTACTAAATATAATATGGTCATTTTAATTGAGTTAAAAAAAAAAATTTGGACAAAGGGAAAAAAGGTTTGCTGATGGAGAAAAAAAACATATTATGCTTATCTGAATGGAACGTTATATGTTCAATGCAATTGTACTCTTATGTATGTCTTATGACTTGGCCCAGGTTTTAAAAGCGTTTTTGTATCTAGAGATAGATAGATATGACATCACAACAGACTGTTAGATATGACATCACTGTAATAGCAATCAGCTAAGTTTCATCAGGAAAGTACCTGGAGTTGGAGCCTTGGACAGTAGAACCGTTATAATGGCATTAGACAATCAGACCACCAGACAACAGCAGAGCACTTGCATGTTTCAAACACTGTGTCCTGGAGTCTACTAGCAGTATTTACGTGATCTCTTTATGCAGTAGTTGCCCCCAGCTGCCACCAGAGGGTACTGTTGAGAGTCAGGAGAGGCTCTTTATTAGTCTGAATAAGCAGCCCACTTTGGTCTCTTAACAGTGCCCACTAGTGGGAACTATGAGCAGCTGCTGCACAAGGAGTCAAATCACACTGACATTGATATAGAAGATTTTGCTAAAAGCACATGTATACTTTAATAGGCAGCACTAAAGACACTGTCAGATACTGATAGCTCCAAAAGAGCTTTGTCCTGGTCATACAATATATACATACTGTCCTCTGCCTGTGTCATTTAATGGAGCCTACACTAACACCAGTACCCATAGGCACACCTTTAACCCCCTGATCACCCCCCCCCCCAATTATGATCCTAGCCTGCAAGGCAGAAGTACCAACCACTATGCCACTGTGCTGCTCAGATTATAATTTAAAAAAGCCATCCTAAAATAAAAAGTTTTAATACTTACTATTTGAGTGCACAGTGGCTGAAGGTGGTGGCTTATAGTTTAACCATCACATTTATATCTCTTAACATTGTTGATAAGGCTCTTTCAAACCTAGTACTTAACACAAGTTGTAGCCATGTAGCTCCAGCCCCCCCCCCCCCCCCCCCAAAAAAAATGAAATACTGTAGCTGCTGACTTTTAATATAAGGACACTTATATAGGGATCCATGTCCTCACCCGAGCCAGTTCTTTAATAGGATTTGGGTGCAGACGCTGCCTTCTTAACCACTTGCTTACTGGGCACTTAAACCCCCCTCCTGCCCAGACCAATTTTCAGCTTTCAGCGCTGTCGCACTTTGAATGATAATTGCGCGGTCATACAACACTGTACCAAAATTTAATTTTTATAATTTTTTTCCCACAAATAAAGCTCTCTTTTGGTGGTATTTAATTACAGCTGGGATTTTTATTTTTGCTAAACAAACAAAAAAAGATGCAAAATTTTGAAAAAAAAATAAAAATCTTGTTTAACCACTTCAGCCCCGGACCAATTGTCAGCTTAAGGACCAGAGGTCTTTTTTCAATTTCGCACTGCACTACTTTAACTGGTAATTGCGCGGTCATGCAATTTTGTAACGAAACGAAATTTGCGTCCTTTTCTTCCCACAAATAGAGCTTTCTTTTGATGGTATTTGATTGCCTCTGTGATTTTTATTTTTTGCGATATAAACGGAAAAAGAGCGAAAATTTTGAAAAAAAAAGAGATTTTCTACTTTTTGTTATAAAAAAAATCTAATAAACTCAATTTTAGTCAAACATTTGGGCCAAAATATATTCAGCCACATGTCTTTAGTAAAAAAAATGCCAATAAGCGTATATTTATTGGTTTGCGCAAAAGTTATAGCGTCTACAAACTAGAGTACATTTTCTGGAATTTACACCGCTTTTAATTTATGACTGCCTATTTCATTTCTTGAGGTGCTAAAATGGCAGAGAAGTACAAAACCCCCCCAAATGACCCCATTTTGGAAAGTAGACACCCCAAGCTATTTGCTGAGAGGCATGTTGAGCCCATTGAATATTTTTTTTTTTAGTCCCAAGTGATTGAATAAAGACAAAAATAAAAAATAATTTTTTTTTTCTTCAAAAAGTTGTCACTAAATGATATATTGCTCACACATGCCATAGTTATATGTGGAATTGCACCCCAAAATACATTTTGCTGCTTCTCCTGAGTATGGGGATACCACATGTGTGGGACTTTTTGGGAGCCTAGCCGCGTACGGGGCCCCGAAACCCAAGCACCGCCTTCAGGATTTCTAAGGGTGCAAATTTTTGATTTCACTCCTCACTACCTATCACAGTTTCGAAGGCCATAAAATGCCAAAATAGCACAAAACCCCCCCAAATGACCCCATTTTGGAAAGTAGACACCCCAAGCTATTTGTTGAGAGGCATGGTGAGTATTTTACAGCTCTCATTTGTTTTTGAAAATGAAGAAAGTAAAGAAAAAAAAATTTTTTTTTTTCTTTTTTTTCAATTTTCAAAACTTTGTGACAAAAAGCGACATCTGCAAAATACTCACAATACCTCTCAGCAAATAGCTTGGGGTGTCTACTTTCCAAAATGGGGTCATTTTGGGGGGTTTTATGCCATCTGGGCATTCCATGGCCTCCGAAACTGTGATTGGCAGTGAGAAGTGAAATAAAAAAATTACTCCCTTAGAAAGCCTGAAGGCGGTGCTTGGTTTTTGGGGTTCCGTACGCAGCTAGGCTCCCAAAAAGTCCCACACATGTGGTATCCCCGTACTCAGGAGAAGCAACAGAATGTATTTTGGGGTGTATTTCCACATATGCCCATGACATGTTTGAGCAATATATCATTTAGTGACAACTTTTTGTAAAAAAAATATATATATTTTTTTTTTTTTCATTATTCAATCTCTTGGGACAAAAAAAAAAAATATTTAATGGGCTCAACATTGCTCTCAGCAAATAGCTTGGGGTGTCTACTTTCCAAAATGGGGTCATTTGGGGGGGGTTTGAACTGTCCTGGCATTTTATGCACAACATTTAGAAGCCTATGTCACACGTCACCCACTCTTCTAACCACTTGAAGACAAAGCCCTTTCTGACACTTTTTGTTTACATGAAAACATATTTTTTTTTTGCAAGAAAATTACGTTGAACCCCCAAACACTATATATATTGTTAAAGCAAAGGCCCTACAGATTAAAATGGTGGGTGTTGCATTTTTTTTTTCCACACAGTATTTGCGCAGCGATTTTTCAAACGCATTTTTTGTGGAAAAAATACACTTTTTTTTATTTTAATGCACTAAAACACACTATATTGCTCAAATTTTTGATGAAATAAAAAATATGATCTTAGGCCGAGTACATGGATACCAAACACGACATGCTTTAAAATTGCGCACAAACACGCAGTGGCGACAAACTACATACATTTTTAAAAGCCTTTAAAAGCCTTTACATGATACCACATTAGATTTACGGAGGAGGTCTACTGCTAAAATTACTGCCCTCGATCTGACCTTCGCGGTGATACCTCACATGCATGCTGCAATTGCTGTTTACATATGACGCCAGACCAACGCTTGTGTACGCCTTTGCGCAAGAGAAGGGGGGGCAGGGGTGCTTTTTTTTTTTTTTTTTTTAGTTTTTTTTTTATTTATTTAGCTTTTTTATTCTATTTTTAAACTGTTCCTTCCATTTTTTTTCTTTGTTATGATTTTTATTGTTATCTCAGGGAATGTAAATATCCCCTATGATAGCAATAGGCAGTGACAGGTACTCTTTTTTTGAAAAAATTGGGGTCTATTAGACCCTAGATCTTTCCTCTGCCCTCAAAGCATCTGACCACACCAAGATTGGTGTGATAAAATGCTTTCCCAATTTCCCAATGGCGCGGTTTATATCCGGGAGGGGGGACATTCCCTCCTACTGCTTGTAAAAGCAGTCTAGAGGCTAATTACCCGCTAGAATTGCTTTTACATGAAAGCCGATCACTGGCTGAAAAGAATGATACCAAGATGATACCTAAACCTGTAGGCATCATTCTGGTATAACCATTCAAAGTCCAGCAACATACTGGACATATATTGTAATCTTTTTTTTTTTCATGCAGCCTCTTGGCTGAACGAAAAAAAGAGATTGATTGGTGGGTATGCCCACCATTAGAATACCTCCCTTCATCCACCCACTTCTAATGATGGGCATACATGCACCATTTATATATGCCGATGCATGGGGGCATCCTCCCGCAAAAGTTATGCCGTGTACACACGGTCGGAATTTCGACCGTATGTACGTGGCATTAGGAGCCAATCGCTCCTCCGCCCCCCCTGCTGCCCCCATGCTTCGGCACATATGCTCTTTTTTTTAACTGTGGTGGTGAAATCACCTCCTACAGCGTTGGAGTCGCGGCTTTATGTATCGTGGGAGCAAACGCTGTTGCTGTCAAGATAAATAAATCCGCGCTGCAACTGAATGGCGCACCTGAAAACAAAAAAATGCTTAACACTAAAACACAGTAAACAAAATTACATACCTGAAAAGCAAGCATGATAAAACATGATAAAACATAATAAAACATTGCAGAATAGAATGGAGTAAAAAAAGAGCAACAATAGAGAGAGAGAGAGAACAATAAAACGACAACTATTTTTGTTTTTTTTATTTTTTTGAGATTCACAGGTAAAAAAGCTCCTGACTGTTAGCGACTGAATCAAAACGCTACCACAAAAAAAATGTTAGCGATCGCAGGGATCAGGCCTGACTCTGCGAACACTGCAGTTATGTGTGCTTAGTGTTTTGTAAGTGACAGTGATCGATCGATACTGCACTTGGGTGGGCTGGGCTGGGCGGAGGGGGAAAAACGCAGGTGCTAGCAGGTATCTGGGCTGATCCCGCTAACAATGCGTTTTTTTGGAACCCTAAACTGCTGGGACGCTAGTATAGATCTGATCAGATCAGATATTGATCTGTTCAGATACTATACCACTAAGGGAGGTGTATGCTTTGCGCGTGGGTGTTTGCGGTACTGGCACTAACCTGGGGCGACGCAGACCTTATTTGACCCTAAAACCTAATTGATATCACCCGCCGGGCGATCAGGGGGTTAAACCGTTATTGGGTAATAAATGGCGGGTGCCCTGACAGTATAAAAAACAAGCTAACTAACCAGCGTCACCCGTAACAGTAATACAAAAAAAAACTGGTTACCTAGCGACACTAATGCAGGGATCAGAAAAACGATCGCTTAGTGACACTGGCAAAAGGGGGTGAAAGGGTTAACTAGGGGCAATCAGGGGGTTAAACCTTTATTAGGTAATATATGGGGGTACCTGACGCTATATAAAAACCTGACGGGGAACCTAAATAACGAAATAACTAACTGGCTAACCAGCGTCACCAGTGACAGTTATACAGTGATCACTGGTGAAAGGGTTAACTCTAGGGGCAATCAGGGGGTTAAAAACCTTTATTTAGGTTGTAATATGGGGGTACCTGACCTATAAACCTATTTATGAACCTATATAAACATGGCGGTTAACCTAAAAAAAAAACTGGTTACCTAGCGACACTAATGCAGCGATCAGAAAAACGATCGCTTAGTGACACTGGCAAAAGGGGGTGAAAGGGTTAACTAGGGGCAATCAGGGGGTTAAACCTTTATTAGGTAATATATGGGGGTACCTGACGCTATATAAAAACCTGACGGGGAACCTAAATAACGAAATAACTAACTGGCTAACCAGCGTCACCAGTGACAGTTATACGGTGATTACTGGTGAAAGGGTTAACTCTAGGGGCAATCAGGGGGTTAAAACCTTTATTTAGGTTGTAATATGGGGGTACCTGACCTATAAAACTATTTATGAACCTATATAAAACATGGCGGTTAAAATAAAAAAAAAAATGGTTACCTAGCGACACAATGCAGCGATCAGAAAAACGATCGCTTAGTGACACTGGCAAAAGGGGGTGAAGGGGTTAACTAGGGGCAATCAGGGGGTTAAACCTTTATTAGGGGGGGGTAGGGGGCTACCTAGGACCTAAAACTAACTGCCCTGACAGTTATTACAGTCACACTGACACTAAATGCAGTGATCAGTAAATAAATGATCACTGCAATTAGTGACACTGTGACTGGGGGGGGAGGGGGGGTGATCTGGGGGGTGATCAGGGGGTGACAGGGGGGTGTTTTGTGTGCCTAACTGTACTGGTGTCAGTGTACTGTTGTGCACTAACCTTAACATGTTCGCCGCTCGGCGTCTCCGGTCACATAGACCGGCGCACCGAGCGTGACATCACTTCCGCCTTCCTGTCTATACAATAGACAGGAAGGGGAAGCTTTTCATTCGCCAGGAGCGATCGCGAGGGGGTGGCCAGAAACCACTGGCCGTCCCCTCGTCCCGGATCGCTCCTGAAGCGATGCCGACCGTCCCCGCCGGCGGAGGGGGGTCCGATCGGACCCCCCAACCGCCTAAAGAATGGCACGTACAGGTACGTGGTTCTGCCTGTACGTGCCATTCTGCCGACGTATATCTACATGGGGCGGTCGGCAAGTGGTTAATAGTTTGTTATAAAATTTTGAAAACAGGTAATTTTTCTCCTTCATTGATATGAGCTGATGAGGCGGCACTGGTGGCCACTGATAGGCTTCACTGGTGGGCACTGATAGGCTGCACTGATGGGCACTGATAGGCACAGTTAAGGCGGCACTGATAGGCACAGATAAGTTGGCAGTGATGGGGACAGATAAGGCAGTACTGATGGGCACAGATAAAGTGGCACTGATGTGCACAGCTGGGCACAGATAAGATGGCACTGATGGGTGGCACTGATGGGTGTCACGGATGGGCACTGATAGGTACCACTGATAGATGGCACTGATGGGCACTGATAGGTCGGGATCGACCCCTTACTCGGATCTGTGATCCAGCGAGTCTCACAGAGACAGAGTGCATGGGACTACATCAATAGACGTAGTCCCGGCAAAGCAGGTCCACGCTGTAGCCGTCATTCGGCTTTAGCGCGGATCTCTACTAGTTAAGGAAGGGGAAATCAGCAGTGAAGCCTTCTGGCTTAACAGCCGGTTTCCTACTGCGCCCACACAAACTGCGCTGCACTTTGTGAATGGTCCCACAGTCTTCTGGGACCTGTGATGTGTCCCAGAAGGCTGCAGGGGGAAAGAGGAGGGGGTAAAACTTCTGCATAGATCATTGCCGCGATCTGACCAGAAGTAGGAGCGTGTACCTGTCAAAAGGTACTGGCGCCCCATTCCCTCCCAAAAAGTGCCAAATGTGGCAGTGAAAAGAGGGGGGGGGATGCAAACAAGCAGAACTTCCCCTTTTGGGTGAAGTTCGGCTTTAATGTGGCACTCCACATTGTGGGGTTGAGATAGAGACATTGCAGAGTTTTAAAAGAGACCGGATTCTTTTTGTGGTCAGCATTCACTGGATCAGGTGATTCAAATAATGGGCAGAAAATAAATCTCTGCTTCCCAACCCCTGAGCCATCAATCAAAATAGGCTTTTGCTGCAAAGAGGAATATTCTGGGTTTTTTTTCATAATTTTATCCAAAACCCAAAAAGGTGCCTTGGAGTGAAAATTCTAAATGTGATAAATTCTTATTTTTCTGTCTCCAAAGGATTTAGTTCAAGTGAACAGACTTGAAGAGGAGGAAAATAACTGTGAAATTGAAGCAGTTTTCAGTGACTTTTCTGTGTCCACATACTCAGAGAATAGCAAAGTGCTTTTTCTGCATGAGTCTACAGAAGAAGAGAACAGTCACCATGAAACAGAAATGGAAGCTGAACATGAGGTGGTGAAAATCAAAATACACACAGAAGATACAGAGGCATATGGACAAAGACTACATTCATTCACTGATAGCAGTTGCCAAAAATGGAATGATAAAGAGGACTACCCACAACTAGAAGATGCACATGAATCTTATGATCCACCACAGCGCTTTTATGAACATCGTATTTTTAAACTATCTCATTCTCAGCATGTCCATAGTATCAGATCTTCCAAAAAACGAAAGATTTATGAAACTGATGAATTTATTAATTATTTGTTAAATTATTACCGTTACCCTGAATATGCCAGAATGTTTCTAGAAACAAGTGAACGTTTGAATGAACCTATGTGCAAAAGAGTGGTCCTTTGGAAGGGGAACAGTTTTCAGATAAGATTACAGAATGTCAATGGCCATTTTGCAGAGATGAAGTCTATCCCAGAGTTAGATGAGGATATAGAAGATGACAGTGGTAGAAGGGAGGTGAATATTCAGGAGTCCATGGAGAATTTATTAGAAACTCCTATTTGTAGAAGAGATGCCAATGAACCTAGGAAGGATTTGATTGAAAATGAACACGAGGTTCTGATAAAAAAAGAAAAACATCAGCAGGGAAGGAATTGTGAGAAGCTGTATCAGAAAATATGGGATGATGATGAGGACAGCCAAAGCTTGGGATCAAATAGTGAACTGAAAAAGGTTTTGGAAGAAATAAGTAGTACTTCAGAGTACTTCAGTGAGGAATTAAGTGCAACCTCGAGTAGGCAATTAAATGTAAAGCGAGCATCAAGGAAGCAAAGAAAACTTAAGCAAATGAAAAAAATAAGACAATGCAGTGTTCCCGGGCAAAACCACGTTTGCCATCATGAAGACCTGCTAGGTAAGTTATTACATTCTTACTGCCAGCGTTTGAAAAAGCATTCACATTATAAGTTACCAAAGGTCCGTAGAAGAAAACCGATCTTGCATCATCAATATGACTCTGAAACAACCGAGTCTGATTCCGACACAGTGGTTGAGGTTCAGAGAACATGGAAAAGAAAAAGGCCAAAGAACAAGAATCAGGGTTCTTCTCTAGAAGAAAAGAAACATAAGAAGGAAATACACTCCACTTCTGATAGCGAAAACAGTTTGGATTCTTATCACCAGCATAAGAAAAACATATGCCGTCATCAACACAATGGGAACCCAAAATGCAAGAAACAAAAGGCAGCAGATTTAGATGAAAATTCAAAGAGGAATTGGGATTATTGCTTTATAGAAGATGTTTCTGACTCTATTGAACACGAAGAGTCCTCATGGATTGGTGAAGAAACCCAAAGCAGTTACAGCCTGAGTTCCAGTCTTCAAACAGGGGAAAATGAGCAACTTGACATTTGTTCAAAGGGTTTACCTGCTAATTACTGGGACTGGAACCACCATTTCTACCCAGCTAGTAAGACTTAATGCATAGAAAATATACTTAAAGTGTATGTGTATAGGCAGAACTTTTTTTAGTTTTTGAGAAAACGAAAGAGGGTTAAAATGGGTATATATGGACCAAAAATCTGCCAGTTCAGAAAAAAACAGCCAACTTTCAGTCCATGTGTACTACTGTTCAACAGAAGCCTAATGACTGGCTTCTGTCAAACGGTCAGGCTGGAAAACCATCATTCAATTAGCGATTGCAGCCAATCTGTGTATTCTGGCGGGGAAGTCCTGCTGTCACAATACAATAGTTTAGCAGGTGGTATGCCTGCATCACACATTGTTCGTGTTGATGCAGGGATTAGTCTTTTTTTTTTCTGATTGAATGAAAAAAAAAAAAAAAAAAACGGAACATATACCCTGCTTTAGACCCTCTGCAAAGTTTTGTTGGCCAGCCTGTGTCCAGAGATCCACCTGTCTTGGTGACCATTGTCACTAAAACAGAAAGTAAGTGAAAATACTGAATTTGTTGTCAGTTTTCATGAGAGCAAGAGATGATGGTGAAGCTTCCAATGGAAACAAATGTTCTGGTGACAACTGTTTAAGATGGGAATTTCCCACACTATAGGGAGAGATTTACTCTGACTTCCTGTTGTGTCTTCAGGACAAGAGTAAAAGTAAATCTCTCCAGCAAGATACAGGCAGCAAAAAATAACCGGAAAGGCGTTTAAACCTTCCCTGCTATATCCAAAACATAAAAAGAAAAACTGTTTTGGCTTTGCATACATTTTAATTATGATTGTGCCTAGACCTTAAGGATATTTGCATTTAGTGCCTTTATTTCTATGTGTCTTTGTACTAAACTATTTCTAACAACGTGAAAATAACAATAGTTTAGTCATGTATGATATTGATTTAGATGTTTGTAAATAATATTTATCTATTTGTATCACAGTACATATAAAAGTACTTTTCATCCTTCCAAAGGTTTGTTTGTTGTACTTGTATGCTTAACCACCTCAGTACAGTGCATTTTCACCCCCTTCCTGACCAAGCCATTTTTCAGCTTTCAGCGCTGTCACACTTTGAATGACAATTGCGCGGTCATACAACACTGTACCCAAATGAAATTGTTATCATTCTGTCCCCACAAATAGAGCTTTCTTTTTAATGGTATTTGATCACCTCTGCATTTTTTATTTTTTTGCGCTATAAACAAAAGAAGAGGGACAAGTTAAAAAAAAAAAAATATTTTTTACTTTTTGCTATAATAAATATCCCCAAAAAATATATAAAATAAAAATTTTTTTACTCAGTTTAGGCCGATACGTATTCTTCTACATATTTTTGGTAAAAAAATCGCAATAAGCGTATATTGATTGGTTTGCGCAAAAGTTATAGCGTCTACAAAATAGAGGATAGATTTATAGCATTTTTATTATAATTTTTTTTTTAAACTAGTAATGGCGGCGATCTGCGATTTTTATCGTGACTGCGATATTGCGGCGGACATATCGGACACTTTTGACACATTTTTGGGACCATTCACATTTATACAGCAATCCGTGCTATAAAAATGCATTGATTACTGTATAAATGTGACTGGCAGGGAAGGGGTTAACCACTAGGGGGTGCTGAAGGGGTTAATATGTTCCCTGGGAGTGATTCTTACTGTGGGGGGAGGGGACTCACAAGGGGAGGAGAGAACTGAGAACACACCATCGGCTCCTCTCCTCTGACAGGACTCTGACAGATATAACACCAACATGGCAGAAAAAAATTAATTAAAAAAACAGAATCATGGAGTTGGAAAAAAAGATCACCCCCTCCTAAAAAATGACTTATAAACTCAATCAGGTGTAGCTAATCACCTTCTTAATGGCATACAAAGCCATTCGACTTTCAATCACCCAGCGAATTAAATTCAAAATACTAACCACAACTTACAAAGCCATCCACAGCTCTGCCCCGAGCTACATCACCAATCTTGTCTCCAAACATATCCCAAACCGTCTTCTCCGCTCTTCTCAAGATCTCCTCCTGTCAAGCTCTCTTGTTTCCTCCTCCCATGCTCGTCTCCAGGATTTCTCCAGAGCCTCTCCTATCCTCTGGAACTCGCTACCTCAACCTGTCCGGCTATCCCCTACTCTAGCTACCTTCAGGCGATCCCTGAAAACTCATCTCTTCAGGGAAGCCTATCATGTCTCCAACTAATCTTCTACCACTTCCATCAGCTCATTCCCCACAGTTACAACCTTTTGTATCACCTCCCCACCCTATTAGATTGTAAGCTCTTCTGAGCAGGGCCCCCTTAATCCTCTTGTATTTTATTGTATTATAACTGTATTGTCTCCCTTTTTATATTGTAAAGCGCTGCGTAAACTGTTGGCGCTATATAAATCCTGTAATAAATAAATAAAATAAATAAAACTATGATCGGCTGTGGTCATGTTAGAAACCATGAATCAGCCCAAGGCAGAAGTACAGTTAAATCACACTTGTTTAATAATAAAAGTAAATAAAACAAATATAGTCAAAACATAGCCAAAGTTTAGTAACTGGAGCAGATAGTCAGACAAGCCAGAAAGTCCGGAAGCCAGAGATCAGCATAGTGGAACAGCAAGCAGGATCTGGAGCCAGAAGGAACTTCAGCCAAGCAAGTCTTTAACAGGAAGGCAGGAGACAGTCTCTGTGATGTTGACCACGGTGAAGGCAGAGATCATCTGGGGTGAACGGCTTAAGTAGGCAGGACTGATGAGCAGGATATCATCAACAGATGAGTCACTGTGGAGAGATAAGAGCTGGCAATTAGCTGACAGTTGAGTGGCCAGCTTAGAGGAAAGAAGGGCTGAGCCCAGCCCGACAGGTCATTTTGATTAGCTCAGCATGAAAAGAGCTTTCCTGAAGAATTTCAGTCCCTGATAGTGCAACTGAACCAAAAAAACATACAGGCAGGCACGACCACCTCGTGCATTACCATTATACATTTTTATTGAATCCACATTAGCAAATGGATACTCACATACAAACAAAAGTTAGTGAGCCAACCAGATCTGCTCCAGCCTGACCACAATGGTGGTAAGTCCTGGAGACACATTTTGGGGGTTGTTGTGAGTGTGGTATGTAAATTTAATGATAATAAGTATGGGGAATTTTAAATAAATAAAGTGTTTTGACAAACGGTACACAATAAATTAAAGGGTAATGTCTGAATCCACATATAATAAATTGCCGTGAATCCAGCCACTTATGGCAGTTAATAAAAAAATGTGAACTCTGTACAGACAACAAATATAGTCAAACTGTAGCCAAAGATCGGTAACCAGAACGTATAGTCAGACAAGCCAGAAAGTCAGGAAGCCAGACATTAGCATAGTGGAACAGCAAGCAGGATCTGGAGCCAGAAGGAATGTCAGCAAAGCAAGTCTTTAACAGGAACGCAGGAGAGTCTCTGTGATGTTGACCAAGGAGAGGCAAAGATCATCTGGGCAGGACGGCTTAAGTAGTCAGGACTGACGAGCAGGATATCATCAACAGGTGAGTCACTGTGGAGAGATTGGAGCTGGAAATTAGCTGACAGCTGAGTGGCCAGCTCAGAGGCAGGAAGGGCTGAGCCCAGCCCTGACAGTGCCCCCTTCTCAATGACCCTTCCCCCCGGAGGATCACCAGGCTTGAGGGGAAAATGTCTATGGAAATCACGGAGGAGGACAGGGGCATGTACGTCCGAAGTTGAGACCCTAGTGCGTTCCTCCGGATCATACCCTTTCCAATGCACCAGGTACTGAATGCGCTCACAGAACCTACGGGAGTCAACAATGGACTGTACTTCATACTCCCCATGGGTTCTCAACCTGTACAGGGTGAGGATGTGGCACCAAGGTGGCAAATCGGTTGCAGACCAAAGGTTTTAATAAGGAGACATGAAATACATTTGAGATACGCATATTAGAAGGAAGGTCTTATGCGTAAGCCACTGGGTTAATCCTGCAAAGAATGCGGAAAGGCCCAATAAACCGAGGTGCGAATTGCAAGGGAACACAAAGTCGGAGGTAGCGAGATGACAGCCAGACCCTGTCCCCAACCTGGTAGGAAGGCGCAGGCAGGCGTCTGCGGTCAGCATGGAGTCTGTACATATCATTAGCATGTCGCAAAGCCTCCTGGACTTGTGCCCAAGTGAAACGAAGACCACAGAGATGCTCCTCTAATGCAGGAATACTCTGTGGAACAAATGAGTCAGGCAACGTGGAAGGTTGGAAACCATAGTTCGCCATAAACGGGGACAATTGGGAAGCAGAATTCCAGGCACTATTGTGAGCGAATTCCGCCCGCGGTAAGAGCTCTGACCAGTTGTTATGGTGGTCAGAAATATAGCAACGTAGGAATTGCTCCAAGGACTGATTGGCTCGTTCTGCAACACCATTAGACTGCGGGTGATACGCAGAGGAGAAGGCAAGCTGAATTCCCAACTGTGCACAAAAGTCTCGCCAGAACCGGGACACAAACTGACTACCCCTGTCCGAGAGAATCGCCTTGGGTAGCCCATGTAAGCGAAAGATCTCCTGAGCAAAAATGGAAGCCATTTCCTTAGAAGTGGGCAACTTCTTAAGTGGAATACAATGAGACATCTCCGAGAACGGGTCAACCACCATAAGAATAACTGTGTTGCCCTGGGAGTTGGGCCTCTCTCCATTGGGTATGGGTTGTAGGAGGCCCACTGGAAGGTGTCGTGGAGTCAAATGCCCTGTACACACGATAGGATTTTCAGACAACAAAATCCATGGGATTTTTTCGAACAGATGTTGTGTCAAACTTGTCTTGCATACACACGGTCACACAAAGTTGGTTGGAAATTCTGAACGTCAAGAACATGGTGACGTACAACACGTTATCAGGAGAGCGGCGCCGGACGGACGGCCCGCTCTCTAGTGCGCATGCGCGGGGGCTCGGCGCTCCGGCGCATGCGCATTCGCGGCTCGGCGCACTAGCGCACACCTGGCGGCAATGACGCGCAATTAGCGTCATTCTGGCGCCTATTTAAAGCTGCCTGACGCACAGGCACCTTGCTGGTCTGTCTCTCCAGCTTAGTGCCTGTGTGTCCTGTGTCCCCAAAAGTTCCTGATCTGTTCCTACTGTTGCCGACCCGGATTGCCTGACGTTCCTGCCTATCTCCTGTGTTTGACCCTCTGGCCTGCCCTACGGACTTGCTGATATCTCCTGTGTTTGACCCTCTGGCCTGCCCTACGGACTTGCTGATATCTCCTGTGTTTGACCCTCTGGCCTGCCCTACGGACTTGCTGATATCTCCTGTGTTTGACCCTCTGGCCTGCCCTACGGACTTGCTGATATCTCCTGTGTTTGACCCTCTGGCCTGCTCTACGGACTTTGCTAAATATCTCCTGTGTTTGACCCTCTGGCCAGCCCTACGGACTTTGCTGATACCTCCTGTGTTGATCCTCTGGCTTGCCTGCTGAACTCTCCTGTGTTTGACCCTCTGGCTTGTCCACGCAATCTCTGCCGGATCCCCCAGTGTTTGCACCCCAGCCGGGCGTTTGGTACCTGCCTCCTTATTCTGCCATCTGCCGGCCTGCCCAGGCCGGGTCATCACCACCTCCAGGCTCCCTACCAGTTCGGTTTCCATATCGGAGGTGACCTGTGCCTCCTGGTGCCATTTGCTCCCTGTCCCATCTCCAGGGGGCGGACTGCGCTGGGTCGCAAGGGTGAACCGCTCTCGGCATCTCGGCCTCGGTAAGTACAGCTCTGACACACGTACGACGAGCCGAGAAAAATTAAGTTCAATAGCCAGTGCTGCTCTTCTGCTTGATTCCGAGCATGCATGGCACTTTGTGCGTCGAAATTGTGTACACACGATCGGAATTTCCGACAAAGGATTTTGTTGTCGGAAAATTTGAGAACCAGATCTCAAATTTTGTGTGATGTAAATTCCTATAGAAAATGTGTGATGGAGCCTACACACGGTCAGAATTTTCGACAACAAGGTCCTATCACACATTTTACATCGGAAAATCCTATTGTGTGTACAGGGCATTACTCTGAGCACACACAGAACAGGCAGCTACGAAGGCGGTTACATCAGCACGTAGACTAGGCCACCAGAATTGGGAAATGGCCCAAAGGAGTTCATTTTTCCCAGGGTGGCCAGCAGCCTTGGGAGAATGCTAAGTCTGAAGCACGACAGTACAGAGACTCTCTGGGACAAAGCAGCAGTCACAAGGTTTTTCAGGAGGAGCATGGACCTGAGAAGCAAGAATTTTGTCACCCAAAGGAGAAGTGAGACTGGTGCGAACTGTAGCCAGAATACGATCAGGTGTTATCACACGAATCGGAACTGACTCCATCTTGAAAGTGGAGGAAAATTGTTGTGACAAAGCGTCAGCCCTTACATTCTTAGTACCGGGTAAGAATGAGACAATGTAATTGAAACTTGACAAGAAAAGAGCCAATTGCACCCTTCTGGGAGAGAGGCGTTAAGCCTCAGACAAGAATGTGAGATTCTTATGGTCAGTAAGAATGAGAACCGGCACAGTGGTACCTTCGAGGAGATGTCTCCATTCTTTCAGGGCTAAAAGCTCTCTGTCGCCAATCTCGTAATTGCACTCCGCAGGTGACAATTTCTTGGAAAAGTAGCCACAAGGATGCATAGCGCTCTCAGAGGTAGGAGACAGAAGGGCGCCAATTCCAGTCTCAGAAGCATCAACCTCAAGGATAAAATGTAATGTAGGATCAGGATGTGCCAACGCAGGACCAGAAACAAAGTCAGCCTTCATATTCTCTCAAAGGCCTTAATGGACTCCGGAGACCAACTCTGTGGGTTACCGTTCTTTCTGGTCACATCAGTCAGGGGCTTTACCAGAGACGAGACGTTAGGAATAAACTTCTGATAATAGTTGGCAAAGCCAAGAAAACGCTGCAGAGGATGTAAACCCACAGGTCGGGGCCACTGTAGGACTGCTGAAAGTTTCTCTGGGTCCATTGAAAAACCAGCAGTGGAAATTACATAACCCAGGAATTTAACCTGTTCAAGATGGAATTCGCACTTCTCCAATTTACAATAGATATTGTTCTCTCTTAGTTTCTGAAGCATACGACAGACATCTGTGTGGTGGCTCTCCAGGGACTTGGAAAATATTAGGATATCATCGAGATAAACCACCACACATAACTGCAACAAATCTCGGAGGACATCGTTAATAAATTCCTGGAAAACTGCCAGGGTTACAAAGGCCAAAAGGCATTACGAGGTACTCATAATGGCCTGTTCTGGTATTAAAGTGGATGTAAACCCACTCTCATCCTTTCTAAACTACTGCAATATTGGTTATCTAGAAGGATATATATGCCTTCTGCATGTATACTTATCTGTCAAATGTCTCCCCTCTGTCTGCTATGAGACCAGAAAAACTGCAGATTTTGTGGGTGGGTCTGTTTTCCAGGGCTCAGTGGGTGGAGTCGTGATGTCAGTAGACTCCCCGCCCACCTCTACACTCCCCTTATCAACATGCATTTTCTCCTGTGTATTTCTTACACTGAACTTCTGCTATGATCATCCAGTCAAAACCCAGAAAAGTCCCCACATGACTTCAGCATGCCAAATCATGCTAAGGTGTGGAACAGCCAATCCTTGCAGAGCTGCTGAAGAAAGGAGTGAGGGTGGGAATTTAAAAATAATGCATGTCTTAGGCTAGTGCACGAGATATGTAATACACCTGTCAATCAGAGCAAGGTGGAAGAACGGATAAAGTTTTCACAGTTTGTCCATTTTATTTCACTGAAAAATATATGAGGATTGCTCAGAGCTAGATTAACTCTTTGTGGCAAGACTGGGCACAGCTGATCTGAAATCCCATACTCTATATTGTGCCAGACAAAAAAAAAAGAAAAAAATTTCCGGTTTACATCCACTTTAAACGCAGTTTTCCACTTGTCACCCTCCTTAATCCTCACAAGATTGTATGCCCCTCTCAAATCAAGCTTTGTGATTTGCTCCCTTGAGGCGGTCAAGGTTATCTTCAAGTGATATTCCATTGTACATATGTATATATAGTATCCTGTTGCTGCCAACTGTCTTAACTGTTTTACTGGGGAAATCATTCTACTGAGCTGGTGCTGTTATCCAAATCTGGGTTGAACCATTACCTCTCTTGTACAACTATATCTTATCTGAAGCATTCCAGTAAACATTAACAGAATCTTATTACTCAAAGGTGTTGAAAGGATGTCTGAACCCAGAGTGTAAGGTGGGTTGGTATGTTCACAGGGTCAGGGCGATGCAGATGAGCGGGTAAATCCATCTGGCTTTGGAGGGAGCGCTCCAGTAGGGAAGATTCACCCTCAGCTGCGACAGGCCTTCCAGGGAGTGTTGCAAAAGAAGGCCCCAGTGAAAGGAGTGGGAAGGCTGTGGCGATTGGATGTTCACAAAAACGTCTTGCAGCCGGGGCGAGAGGGTCTGCTTGTTAAGTTGTCATGGGACCAGCCGGGCCCTTATGTAGTGGTGGAAGCTGATTCAGCAGAGGAGGTTGTTGGAATAGAACTGGTACCGGAGATCATACCCACTATTGAGAAGGGAGGGTGAATCCCTGTCAGTGTGAGGAACACTACCGGTACCCGATTAGCCTAAAGCCTCGAATGGTGATTAGGAAAGTGAGTGCCGCCACCCCAGTGTTGGGGAATGATCTAGTTCCGAAGGAAGATGAGAGAGAGACCACTGTCTGCTGCACAAATCTACCCCCAGGATGGGAGGAGAAGATCATGGTCATTTAGGCTCGGACAGAACCTTCAGGTTAGTCAGGGATCGATTTTATTGGCCATCCATGAGAGCTGAGGTGGAAAGCTACTGTCGCTCTTGCATCAGATGCATTCGGAGAAAGACTTTACCAGGCAGGGCAGACATCTACAGAGTCAGGGACCAATGAAGTTGGTGTGCATCGATTTCTTGTGTTTGGAACCTGACTTGAGTGAATGGAGTAATGTCCTGGTTGTGACAGATCATTTCACCCGCTATGCCTAGGCTTTCCCCTCTAGGGACCTTTAGCAAAAACCCTAGTGGAGACATTTTTCATTCATTATGGGCTGCCACAATGCCTACATTCAGACCAAGGTCGGGACTTTGAGAGCAAGCTAATCAGAAGATTATGTGAACTCTTAAGTATAAAGAAATCCAGGACTACTCCTTACCATCCACAACCTGAGCGTTTCAACCGTACCCTGCTGAATATGTTGGGAACACTTCCCTCTGAAAAAAACAGCATTGGGAAGACCATATAGCTGCAGTAGTACATGCTTATAATAACACCTCAAATTATTCTACTGGGTACTCCCCCTACAGACTGATGTTTGGAAAAGAAGCTCGTTTACCTGTGGATCTGGCTTTTGGAACATTGGTAGATCATACCTCTCAGGCCTCCTACCAGGGGTATGTCGACAGGCTTTGGAAAAATTTGAAGATGGCCTATGAGAAAGCCAAGGACGAGAACAGAGGAACAAGAAAAACTTTGATCTCAGATTGAGGGTCCAGGACCTACAACACGGAGATCAATGTTGTTACGCAACCTAGGATGACTGGGAAACATAAACTGGCTGATCGATGTCGCTCCCAACTTAGATTGTCTGTAAACGATTATGCGGGCTTCCTGTGTACCAGATCCGACCTGAGGGTAAGACTGGGCCTCTAAAGACCTGGCACCGAAACCATCTGCTGCCTATATTCAAGGCTGTCCTTGTACCTCCATCTTCCTGTCAAGAGACTTATCAGTCCCCTACGCTAAGGCCTAGGGCCAGAAAAGCCTGCCAACCCATGCCACCTGAAGAGGAGAGTGATGAGGAGGAATTAGACCTTGATTGGTTATGGATTTCCTCCTTAGAAGACGATCCCACCACTCAAGGAGCACCCTTTGCGAGAGAGACACGTCTTCCACTACCAGAAGTTGAAGTGCTAGATTCCCACCCATTAAGAGGAAACGAGGATGTCAAGACAGAACCCAATGAAGTACTCAATGTTCCAGAGACCCCCAGTTCCCACACCAATGAAATAGAGAGACTGTTCTTGAACCAGAACAGGAATCAGAACCGCTAAAAAATATCTACTCCAGATTGAGACAGAAAATATGTCCTCCAACAAGACTGATGTATGATACCTTTGGGGAAAATTTTGATGAACTCATTCCTACAGCTCAGCGTTCTAGTCAAGCACTTGCCTACTTTATTGAACCTTTGGTAAAGGACGACCTAGAGCCACCCCCTGATACTATTGGGTGGGCCACTAATTTGATTCTGGCCTGTCAAAAACTTGATATGACTTTGCCTGATAATGTACATAATTTATTGTTAGAAGATGCCTCTTTGGATCAGTTGTTGGCTGTTGCAACTTCTAGTTTATCATATGATTAACCAGTCACTTTCTTATGATACAGTGAAGTAATTTTACAGGTTGTGTTCTGTCTTCCGGGACCAAAGACTTTGAAGTGGGGGGAGGATGTAGCAATTTTGGACTACAATTTCAACGAACAGTTATTCCCTGCCCTATCTGTATATTATAGTATCCCTCTAGTGCTCAGTGTTACTAAACTGACATCATATTTCTGAGCCAAACCAAAGGGATTGTGGGATTAGTAGTTCCACCAGATGGCTATTCCGCTGCATGGACCACATATCCCAGGGATCTTTGCTACCATTAGCGGGATTGCTGGGAAGGCCTATAAAAGAAACCAGAGACCCGCCCGACGCTCTCTACTTCCCAGGCATCGTGTGTGATTGATCTCTCTGTGCCGGGGAGTGAGATTGCGGTCTACCACGTGGGTGTACAATATTCCTGCCTGACCAAGAAGGGGTTCAGTGCTGCCTGCTGTTCATCGGACATCTGACCAGCACCAAATTGAGCATACAGCAAACCACGCTTCATGTTTTCCGGATTCGGGTGATCATCACAGAGGTGTCCGCAGTCAGGATGTCTATTCAGCAGTTGCTGTCTGGAAGGCGCTTGATGGGCCTGGTCGTTGGTGAGAGGGCAATTGCCAACCTTTTCAAGTCTTTCCTTGGTTGTTTTACTGGGACACTGTGTACAGACAGCTTTACTTTGGGAACACTTCTGCACTTCTATTCAAACACTGTACATAGGCATCTTTAGCTGCAGTGAGCACAAGATATACTACCATACTGTTACTAGACCTTATAGGATACAGTTAATGAGCTATGACTGCCTGTGAAGACCATCAGATCTGCAACGGGGACATTCTGTCATTGCATCTTAAAGGGCCCTTACCCCATCCTTCTTTAGCTTCATCTCTCATTAGGGAAAAGGTTGAACAGGCCAGCCTGGGTTTCGCTTTCTAGAGGTATTGCCAGAATCTATGCTTAAAGCGGTGTTCCACCCGCAAATTTTTTTCTTTAAAAGTCAGCAGCTACAAATACTGTAGCTGCTGACTTTTATTAAGGACATTTACCTGTCCAGGGAGCCCGCAATGTCCGCCCCCTGAGGCCGATCTGTCCATCGGTTTGGGTGCAGGCACCGGAAAAGGAGAATTATGGGGATATTTTTAACTTGGGCCAGATATATGTAATAGTACACATTGTGTGTTGTCCCTGGCTTCCCTTTCTGATACATAACCGAATTGGTGGGGGTGAATAATGTGCTATTTGCTAGAAGATTTTGAAGTCCACGTTTAAAAGGAAAATTGGCCTGTAACTTGGGCACAATTGCAGGTCTCTACCCTCCTTTGGGATAACCATTATCTGTGCATGTAAGGTGTGGTGGGAGCCTCTCCACTGCTGTTGCTACTGGTCTCTAAACCTGACCCCTGACAATGACACCACTCCTTCACCTTGATCCTTGGCTCAGGACAGATATTAAAACGAGGAAAAACAGCTCCATAGTGCATTATCTCATTAAAAACAGAACCCCAAATCCCAGTGGTACCACACTCACATTCGGTCAGTTGCACAATCACCATAAATAAAAGCTCTTACATAATATTACAGTAAAAGGCTCACCAGACAAAAGGACTCGTTATAAAATCCAAGTGAAATGAGAATTCCCCATAGGCCAGTCCACACAATCTGGATTTGCCCAGAAGTTATTTTTTAACTATATGGAGGAACTCCTCGCTCTCTGAACCAGGTTCCTTGTTTTTTATTTATTTATATCTGTCCTAAGCCATGGATCAAGGTGAAGGAGTAGAGTGGGAACCTGATATAAAGTCCATCCTGATCAGAAGGAGGTGGTGTACTTCCTATCTAAGCCCCGGGGAAAGGACTATTTGATCTACCTATATATAAGGGATAAATATATTCCGGTGAGCCTCTAATTGGTATTAAGGACACATTAAAAACATAGTGAAACACATTGGGACTTTGCACTATTAGATTTTTGAAGATTCATAGACTCTACTATTGAACTCTTACTTTATATATGTTTATTCTCATTTTAAAATAAATAATTCTGTATATTAAGTATTTCACAATATTTTTGCACACATTGGAGATGTATGATTGTATATAGGAGCTAGTGCTAATATACGTTTTGTATTTAAAAAGCACTGGGGTGTGTATTTTTTTATTATTTATTTATTATTATTATTTATTTTATTTTGTGGGTATATACTGTACAGTGTGGTTTTGGTATAGAGTACTGCAGCAGAGTATGATTGACTGCTAGATCCACAATAGGCATACAGCCAGTAAAGTTTTCCCCTCAAACCTCTGTCCTTGTTTCAGATCAATAATTCATTAAACCAGTCAATGGCAGCATGAATGCCAGCCAACAAGCATTTTCAGCTAGCAGATATACAGTATCAAAAGTGAGTACACCCCTCAAATTTTTGTAAATATTTTATTATATATTTTCATGTGACAACACTGAAGAAATTACACTTTGCTACAATGTAAAGTAGTGAGTGTACAGCTTGTAGAACAGTGTAGATTTGCTGTGCCCTCAAAATAACACAACACACAGCCATTAATGTCTAAACCGCTGGCAACAAAAGTGAGTACACCCCTAATTGAAAATGTCCAAATTGGGCCCAATTAGCGATTTTCCCTCCCTGGTGTCATGTGATGCGTTAGTGTTACAAAGTCTCAGGTGTGAATGGGGAGTAGGTGTGTTAAATTTGGTTTTACTGCTCTCACTCTCTCATATTGGTCACTGGAAGTTCAACATGGCACCTCATTGCAAAGAACTCTCTGAGGATCTGAAAAAAAGAATTGTTGCTCTACATAAAGATGGCTTAGGCTATAAGAAGATTGCCAAGACCCTAAAACTGAGCTGCAGCACGGTGGCCAAGACCATACAGCGGTTTAACATGACAGGTTCCACTCAGAACAGGCCTCGCCATGGTCGACCAAAGAAGTTGAGTGCATGGGATCAGGATCATATCCAGAGGTTGTCTTTGGGAAATAGACGTATGAGTGCTGCCAGCATTGCTGCAGAGGTTAAAGGGGTGGGGGGGGTCAGCCTTTTAGTGCTCAGACCATATGCTGCACACTGCATCAAATTGGTCTGCATGGCTGTCATCCCAGAAGGAAGCCTCTTCTAAAGATGATGCTAAAGAAAGCACGCTAACAGTTTACTGAAGACAAGCAGACTAAGGACATGGATTACTGGAACCATGTCCCGTAGTCTGATGAGACCAAGATAAACTTATTTGGTTCAGATGGTGTCAAGCGTGTGTGGTGGCAACCAGGTGAGGAGTACAAAGACAAGTGTGTCTTGCCTACAGTCAAGCATGGTGGTGGGAGTTTCATATTCTGGGGCTGCAGGAGTGCTGCCGGCTTTGGGGAGCTACAGTTCATTGAGGGAATCATGAATGCCAACATGTACTGTGACATACTGAAGCAGAGCATGATCTCCTCCCTTCGGAGACTGGGCCACAGAACAGTATTCCTCAACCTCAAACACACCTCCAAGATGACCACTGCCTTGCTAAAGAAGCTGAGGGTAAAGGTGATGGACTGGCCAAGCATTTCTCCAGACCTAAACCCTATTGAGCATCCTCAATCGGAAGGTGGAGGAGCACAAGGTCTCCAACATCAACCAGCTACATGCTGTCGTCATGGAGGAGTGGAAGAGGACTCCAGTGGCAACCTGTGAAGCTCTGGTGAACTCCATGCCCAAGAGGGTTAGGGCAGTGCTGGAAAATAATGGTGTCCACACAACATATTCACTTAGGGGTGTACTAACTTTTGTTGTCAGCGGTTTAGACATTAAAGGCTGTGTGTTGAGTTATTTTGAGGGGACAGAAAATTTACACTGTTATACAAGCTGTACACTCACTGCTATCATAGTAGAAAAGTGTAATTTAATTTCTTCAGTGTTGTCACATGAAAAGATATAATGAAATATTTACAAAAATGTGAGGGGTGTATTGACTTTTTTTGGGGGGGGGGGGGGGGGGTATAGTTTAAATTAAAATGTATTTCTATTATTAGCTATTTTGTTTTTACAGAAGAGTTATGCCGCGTACACACGATCGGAATTCTCGTCGGAAAAAACTGAAGTTTTTTCAGACGGAATTCCGCTCAAGCTGTGTTGCCTACACACGATCACACCAAATTCCGACAGTCAACATCACAGTGGCATAAAACACGTTCGACAGCACTATAAAAAGGGACGTTTAATGTTTCCGAGCATGCGTCGGAATTTTGCGTAGAAAGGTTTTCCGTCGGAAAAATTGAGAACAGGTTCTCAATTCAAAGTCCGTCGGAAATTCCGACAGAAAAAGACCGTTGGGCACACACACGGTCGGAAAATCAGATGAAAAGCTCCCATCGGACTGTTTCCATCGGAAATTCCGACCGTGTGTACGCCGCATTAGAATCTCTAATCACAAAAGCATACAGGTCATCAAGAAATCCCCCCCATAGTGAATTAAAAAATAAAGAACAAAATCAGTAAGCAGAGACTGCCAGAGAAAAATCTGCTTTGAAATACTTTTATATTCAGTCCTGACGTTTGTAAGTTTATAGCAATATATATTATTATTACAGTATATTAGTAATATGTATTATCTGTAAAAAATATTGCAATAGGTATTAGGAAATGCCTGCTGTACAATTTTATATGTATCTGACCTTGCTTCCATACCTTGAACAGGAGATAAAATGCAAAAATTCATGCCCATAAAATACAAACACACAGATTAACAAGTCTATTCAAACATTGGTCCTAGGTAAAAGATCTTTTTATGTGGAACAGAACAGAGCTTTATACAAGATCCAAGCTCAAAAGGCACCCGATAATGAACTCTTTATCCAACACGTGGTATACATTTGTACAGCTCTTGGTTGGTTCACCCCTTTTTACATCCCTAGGTTTTCTTGGTTTATCCTAGATTTTACAGACTGCCTCATGACAGAGTAGCTATAGCAGGATTTGTGGAAATGAGTAATCAAACAAGGATCATTGACATTTATGTAATAGCAAATCCTCTCTACAAATGGGCAATAGAATAAAAAAAACGAATGAATAGAATTAAACACGTTATGTTCTGAGCGGCTATTGAACCAGCATCTGCCTCTAACTAGTGGCTGACTGCACAGATGATACATTATTCCAAAGACATTACCAATCTTCTCCCATTTGCATTGAGAACAAGGAGAGTCTAAGTTCAAGTCTTTTGGAGAACATAAGGCAAATACACTCTTGAAATACATATATGTGAACTGTTTTAGGCGGCAAAGGATGAGAAATTTTGCTTAGTTACGTTGGACATGCACTTGCAGATTTTCAAATAAATCTTAATAGGAAAATTTGTATGAAAATTCTGAGTATGCCTGATGACTTGACAAATATACTTCAAAATTTAGTTTGCTTTTAACATTTGAATGGCCTTTTCTTGAGTGAAAACCACATTCACACATAGTTTTGGAAGCAAGGGGGTTCTAGAATTATTGGGACAGTTGCCGATTCTGTACCATAAATATCTATACCCACAAGATTTGGAAAGTGGACTATCTCAGTACTAGATACTGGATCAAGGAAATCATACAATATAAAGAAAATAAAAAAAATTTTAATAAAAGAAAATATGTACATTAGTACAGTCAAAATGAATTAAAATCATATCAACCGTGCCACAACATAACAAATCCAGACAAATTTAATCGGGTTTCCCCGCAAAATTTGTGTTGAGAGGATGTGAGGGGCAGTTCCTCTACCGGTTTCGCAGTTTGAACCGCTTCTTCAGGAGGATGGTCTGAGAATAAATGATAATTTTATATACAACAAAATTATACATAATATAATAATACAAATTAGTTTCGAACATAAGGAGACTGGATCACCAATACAGAAGGAACCCGAAAGGTGTCAAAGGGATATGAAAGTGGGAAAGCAGGGAACAAAAGGAAAGAAAAAGACTTTCATATCCCTTTGACACCTTTCGGGTTCCCCACCATGTCACTATATTGACATGTGTACATGTAATTTCAATATTATACTCAAATTTGTTATTATTTTTATAATACCAGAGCCTGTCCTGCACAATCCCCCACATTCGCCGCAGGGGGAATTTGTTGGGTCCCATGATCTACTGCCTCCGCCTGTATTGGTGAGCCAGTCTCCTTATGTTCGAAACTAAATTTGTATTATTATATTATGTATAATTTTGTTGTGTTTGTTTTTGTTGTATATAAAACTATCATTTATTCTTAGACCATCCTCCTGAAGAAGCGGTTCAAACCGCGAAACCGGTAGAGGAACTGCCCCTCACATCCTCTCAACACGAATCTTGCGGGGAAACCCGATTAAATTTGTCTTGATTTGCTATGTTGTGGTGCGGTTGATTTGATTTTAATTCATTTTGACTGTACTGATGTACATATTTTATATATTTTCCTTTATTAAACAAATTTTGTATTTTCTTTATATTGTATGATTTCCTTGATCCAATATCTACTACCGAGATAGTCCACTTTCCAAATATTGTGGGTATAGATATTTATGGTACAGAATCAGCAACTGTCCCAATAATTCTAGAACCCCCTTGCTTCCAAAACTATTGACCTGGATGATGGTACTGTAAACTTTTTTTGTATTTTATGTTATCTGAGGCTATACTCACTTTATTGCCACATTTACACACAGAAATTTGTTTGCTCAAGAAAAGTTTTAGATCCTGGTCCTTCGAAATTTCTCATCACTGCAGAGGAAAATTATCAATTTGACCCTCACTAATGATTGGAAAATGGAACAAAAAATTTCTAACGGAATTCTACTAGTGTATGGCCAGCTTAAGTTGTGTATTCACAGACCTCTTCTATTCTTCTTAGGCCCCTTTCACAGTCGGTCCGTATTCATCCGATCCCCCATAGAGGAGAGCGGAGATCTGACAGGGCGGGCCCTGCACAGTGTGCAGGGATAGCCCTGTCATCCGCCGGCTCAGCGGGGATTAACGGATCGATCCCCGATGAGCACGCGGATGTTCACGGGTCGGATCATTACGGATCCGTCCCGTGTGAAAGGTGCCTTAGTCACGCATGTGACACTTATTTTCCAGTTCAGATTTGCAGCTGTGTCTCCTACCTGCATACTAAACAGATGTCAGCACTAACACCCTGCTAAATTATTTTCCAATGAGCAGGCAGATAAAAAAAATAAAATGCATATGTGTTTCTATGTTAACTGTGCATTTAACTATTTGCTGGAGCCCTACTGTAAAGGAAACCTACTCTGGGATAAATATGAAGGCCATTGTTGACCTCACCCTTTTTGAATGCTATTTGCCTGGCTGTTAGTGTCCCAATAGCTTAAATACTTTAAGTGAAAATCACCCAGTATAAGTATGCATACCTTAGGAATACTGAGTGCAACCTTGCTTGCTGCATGCTTATTTCAGAACATATTGATGTCAGGACAATTGAAGAGCATTTTCAGGGGAAGGTCAGCTATGGCAGGCCTTGTGCATCATTCTGTATGGTCGGATATTCCGATGGAAAAAGTCTGATCGGATTATGTTGTCGGAAAATCCGATCGTGTGTGGGATCTAGCGGGCCTTTTCCGTCAGAATTTCTAGCAGGATCTCAAATTTTCCGACAACAAAATCCGATCTGACTTTTTCCACAAAGTGCCACGCATGCTCAGATCAAATTACGAGACCAAAGCTATTGGCTACTAGCCTCTACATTTTTCCGTAGTACGCAATGAACGTCACCACGTTCGGATTTTCCGACAACTTTGTGCGACCGTGTGTATGCAACACCAGTTTCGGACAAAATCCGTCAGAAAAAAAAACGGACAAATTTTGTGGTCGGAATTTCCGACGTGTGTACGGGGGCTAAAAGGTTTCCATTAAAAGGATCAGACCAGGTAAACTGATATTTTAGGCGTGAATAGATAATGACAGGATAAACCACCCACTCGCCAGCCTAATGCCTGGTACATACAATGAGATTATCAGACGAATAATCGTCCAGTTGTTTTTGCATGCTAATCTCATATCAAAAATTAAGCAGTTACTAAATTTACGAAAATTCTCATATGACAGAACAAAAATTTGGAAGTGATGTTATGTATATTCGGAGGAAAACTGTACTGGTTAAACGAAAATCGTACGATCTGTTATTGTACTAGAAACATTTTCTTCCTTGTTCCATGGGATAATATTGGATGAACTTTCATGATCGGCTCTCGAAAGCTGTGTACGAGCGATCAGATTATCCAACGATCGATTTGAAAGCAGTATTTTTCATACGATTTTCTGATCGTGTGTATGGGTTATAACAAATCTTGGAGACTCTGGTGTGGGATCTGTAAATTTGCTGCAGGGGTGTGATTTTATTTTTTTTGTTTACAAACTATTCTATTGGGTGCAAAATTTTACTGCTAGATTCTACAGTTAGGCCCCTTTCACACTGGGGCGGCGACGGTAAAGCAGCGCTATATTTAGCGCTGCTTTACCATCGTTTTACCCGCGGTATGCGGCCGCTAGCGGGGTGGTTTTAACCCCTGCTAGCGGCCGCAAAAGGGTTAAAAACCTCCGCAAAGCGCCGCTGCAGCGGCGGTTTGCGGGCGGTATCCCCGCGGTTTCCCATTGATTTTAATGGGAAGGAGCGGTATAGGAGCGGTAAATACACCGCTCCTTCACCGCTCCAAAGATGCAGCTAGCAGGACTTTTGTTGCGGTCCTGCTAGCGCACCGCTCCAGTGTGAAAGCCCGCCGGCTTTCACACTGGAGGGAATGGGGCCGGTTTTTTCAGGCGGTATACAGGCGCTATTTTTAGCGCTGTACCGCCTGAAAACCGCCCCAGTGTGAAAGGGGCCTTATTGTCAAGTAGATAAAACACAGCAGAAGGAGTAAACAAATACTGCCATTACAGGCATGCAAGTCTCCATGCCAAGAAATACAGAGTTAATAAGCCAAGATGAAAAGGATACCAGAATCCACCAATAATTAAAGGATCAATTGAGGATGAACTGATCCTTTAAAGAACAAACTTATTACAGTTGACTTTAAATTATAATAAAGAATTATGTAACCTCCCCCCCCCCCCCTTTCTTACCTCTGTACCTCCCTGGCCTTCTGTCACTACATAAGAATGATGACCTCAGGCCAGGTGAATGCAGTCTACACCTCCTACCAGCCAAGTGTGGCGGCTTTGTCCACATCTGTTTGTATTTACTATGGAATGCTTCAAAGATCTCCATCTGCAACCCATGCCCTAGCTTGGGACTAAGGCCCCTTTCACACGAGGCGGACTCCGCTTCCATGGAGTCCGCCGGCTCAGCGGGAGATCTCTCCATTGATCTCTGCTGAGCCGGCGGATGACAAGTCCCTCTCTGCTCACCGAGCGGGAAGGGGCTTGTCCAGCGCCACTGGTCTCTATGGAGAGATCTGTGTCCATTTCCATCAGATCTCACCCGATCCCATAGCGGCGTATCTGGACCTAGGGCGATCAGTCTGCTTTTGGTGGATCGGACCAGGTCGGATGTCAGCAGACATGTCTCCGCTGACATCCGTCGCTCCATAGACTAGCATGGAGTGCCCATTCAGGTCCGCCGTCAAAACTGACAGGCAGATCTGAACCGCCCGTCAGTATGAAAGGGGCCTAACATACAGGCAGCTTATAGAAGTCTAAAAGCATTTTGTATTTATTGTAAGTGTGAAAGCAGAACTTCACTCTCTCAATCAACATTGACTATTTTTTTTTTTTGTTATTTCCTCTACTTCTAGCATTTGTAAATAAATAGGAAAGTATATTATATTTACCTATTTAAACTTTTTTTTTTTGTACAAATTCTTCAGTTACTTCCTGGTTTCAAGGCCTAGGCAACTGACGTCATACATCCCAGGAGTTTTAAGGAGGAGGAAGCGGGGCTTTCTCAACTAAGCACAGCCTCCTGCCTGCATGCATGCATGCATGCCTGAGCTAAGGGCAAATGTATTCTAGGAAGTAAATGCTACAATGATCATCTGCCCTTACTCAAGATGGCCACGACCAGAAATGCTAGGAGGTAATTTTTGTGAGTTCTCAGCAAAATAAAGCCTAGAGACATGGATGGATGAGTTTGCTTTGACTGTTAAAAATGAAATGCATAGTCTTTTCAGTTTGTGGTTCTGCTTGAAAGGGGCGTTCCGGCCAAGACATTTTTTTTTTTTTAAAGTCAGCAGCTACAAACACTGTAGCTGCTGACTTTTAATAAGAACACTTACCTGTCCAGCGATCCTCCATCTTAACGAAGGAAAACAGGCAGTGGAGCCTTGCGGCTTCACTGCCCGTTTCCTACTGTGCATGCGTGAGTCGCGCGGCGCTTTGTGAATGGCCCCCATTGTTTTCTGGGGCACACACATGTCCCAGAAGGCAACGGGGCCGCTCACCGAAGAGAAGGAAATGCCGTAGAATAGGAAGAGGCAGATTAGGAAGACTGCCTAGCAACAGCGGTTTCCGGTAAGTAAAAAAAAAAAAATTTTTTTTAATTTTTTAAAGATTATTAATGCATTTTTTTTTTTGGATGGCCCTCCACTTTAATGAGAGCTAAATGGCGTGGGAAGATTCACTCATTCTTTATTATCATTTTGGTTACAATTTAAAAAGCCTCCACTCTTCTGACAGTGACCTAACCTTGAACAGACTGTTCTCGAGTTCTGGCTTGTGATCTAAGGAACAGAACTTGATACAGGGAAACCAATGCACCACAAACAAGATGACCTTGATCTATCTGGGTGAACGGATATATAAAATAAAATAGATCCGCTGCAACTATCACTATATCTGATGCACAATAGAAAAAAACAATGAAAACTTCCAGTTAAGGAATACGGCATTAGAGGCACATGAAAACACATTTTAAGAACATGGTTTCTAAAGAAAAAAAAAAAAGAACTGCAACTTCAACAATAATGAGAATCTTTCAACTGTGGAAACTGGTCATCGCAAGGTAGGGATGGTTGCAGAAAGTAAGGTATTTTAGTGCAATTATAATCACAAATTTTACATCTTATCAAGTACAAGCAACTGATTCAGGAAAATGCAAAGACTGCAGTTGCATAATAAAAAATTTTAAAATGTGTATCTTTCCTCAGAAAGAAGTTTGCTCTGCGATTCACTACTTCAGATTTTCCAAGGATCTAAACACTCAAAAATACAAGATCAGATAGCCTCACCTCCCCACTTACAGGATGAGTGCACATGGGCTTTTTTTCTCATCTTGCCCCCTAGGTCAAGGGCATCATGTTTGAGAAGAATTGAACAAATGTTATGGTTTAGTAACCAAAAAAAAAAAAAAACATGCACCATGCTAAGGGTATTAAACAAAATTACATACTCATAATAAATATTGTAAGTATATCAATGAAATTTCCGAAGATCTTTCCACACTTCAACAGTGCTAGGAAATAAGGATCTCCACCACCATAGAAAATCAGGGCAGACTCACCTCCAAAGATGGACCTTTAAAATTATCAAAAAGTTATAATCAGGCAGGCTCCCTTTCATAAAGCCGGGATCGGCTGTAATAGAGGATCCAAACATCTTCAATTCCTATGAGTCTACTCAAGGAAAGTATATTTAGTTGCAGCCTTAAAAAATATAAAGGACCGAAAATAGTGCTCTCGGTTTCCCACAATCAATAAAATCTTTATTTATTTATGTATCAAAACTCACCAGTATAAAAACAGCTTGAAGCATTAGTCAATACAGAGCAGGGTAACTCCCGCAGCTCAACAGACTAGACTGATCATGCTGACAGCTACACAGGCATGCCAATTATCGGATCGCTGCTAGATATACTGATAGACCGTATATACTTGAGTATAAGCCGACCCAAATATAAGCCGAGGCACCTAATTTTACCACAAAAACTGGGAAAACTTATTGACTCGAGTATAAGCCTAGGGTGAGAAATGCGCAGCTACTGTAAGTGGAAAAGAGGGTCAACAATGCCCATTTGCAGCCTCACTGTGCCCATTTGCATGCCATAGGTCCCACAAACTTCAAACTTGGTAGTTAAGGGTTCCTAGATGCCCCCTAGCTGCAGCCAAAATGTGGGGTCTCTGGACCCAAAATGACATTGCTGCAGATGGACACAGTTGACCGACTTTGGGGCCCTGTATCTCGGGGCCACCTAATGCTAGGAACCACATTTTGGATGTGTTATAGTGTTGGTTCCACTAGGTTTGCACACCAAATTTGAGGTTCCTAGCACCAAGTGGCCCCAAAGTCGGGTTGGAAAATCTCATTCTCTGCTGCAGAAAAGTGCTTCACTCGAGTATAAGCCGAGGGGGGCACTTTCAGCAAACTTGGCTTATACTCGAGTATATATGGTACTCATATTATCGATTATATGTGTAATATTAGATTTGTGTTCATTTTGAGCTGTACAGCTGTATTGGTGTGAATTTGCCATTTACTCAGCAATCATGATTATTCCTTTAGCATGGTGTATGTTTAAAAAAAAATGTTTTAATAGAAAGTTGTCCAACTTTGAGTGCTGTAGCTGATTTTTTTTTTTTATTGGATTATTCATTAAAGGGTGAGAGTGAAGAATTAAATGCCAACATGCTCTTGTGCAGATCTTTGTGCAATGTGTCCAGATGGAGCAAAAAAGTACCAAAAAGGTCTCCAAAAAAGCAGCCCTTCCCTTTTTAAATGGCGTGAAATGCTCGCTGACCCACATTCTTTTAAAGCTCCTTTTTACAAGTTAAAGGTTATTAAAACTGCCCATGTGTCGCTGAAGAGGCTGCTAAACTGGAAAATACAAAAAACACCACCAAAAATTAAGACTTTTTTTGCAAACCATTGCTTTACTCGCTTTAGAATTCACATTGTTAGATTAATTAGTGTTTTTAATGGAATGCTTTCAATTACAAAACCATAAACTAATGTTTCCTTTTCCTTTCTTGAAATATCACTAACAGGTATGCCTATAGGAGTACAAGCAAGAAAAGAAAAAGCAAAACGCTAACTGAAACATGTTCAGTGTTAGTGGTACCTAAAGAAAAGTTTAGGAAACACGACCCTGAAGTGTAGTTTCAGCTCAAAGAAAGCCTTGAAATACAAAGCTTCTTCATAGACATTGCGTTGAAAGTTTGTGTACAAGAAGCAACAACAATTTTGTGGAAGACAACCACATGGGCTTCATTTCACGCAATGCTGTAGTATATACTGCAAGACTAGAACAATGCATAATCTGGAATGTAGGAACTCAGATTCAAAGCATAATGTATTTCTTTAGTTTTTCTTCTTCTGGTCAGTATCTTCTTCATCTGTGTATTCTGTTGGTTCTTCTCCATCTTTCAGAACTTTTCCCACATGGTGATACTTAACTGAAATAAAAAACACATAAATAGCCAAGTTTATAAAAATAAATAAATACACATGGAAGTTGATTGCTGCCGGCGTCATTCTCGGCGAGGGAATCAGGAAGTGAAGCATTGCGGCTTCACTTCCCGGTTCCCTACTGCGCATGCGCAATGAGAATCGTCCGCGCTGTCTCTGGGACCCGTGTGTGTCTCAGCAGACAGCGCACTGGGACAGGAAGAGGCATAGACTCCCATGGGAGTCTATGCCCGGAAGTGGGTGCAAATACCTGTCTTAGACAGGTATCTGCACCCCCCTGAAAGGTGCCAAATGTGACACCGGAGGGGGGGAGGGTTCCGAAAAGTGGAGGGTCAATTTTTGTGTGAACCTCTGTTTTAAATCTAGCTGTGAAAAGCAGTCCTTGTATACAAATTGAACAAATGTACATTTTCAATGTGTCTAAAGTCTATAAAAGTTATAGCAAAGCTCCCATGCCAGACAGAAATGTGTCTTAAAAGTGGTAGTAAAGCTTTGTTTTATTTTTCTAAATAACAAACATGTTAGGCCCCTTTCACACTTGTGCGACTTTTCCTGCGACTTTGGACATCAGAGTCCAAGTTGTACCCCATGATTTCCAATGATAACCATTCATATCTGTACGACTTCAAAGTAGTACTACTTTGGTCCGACTTTGACCTCATGTTTACACAGGCATTCCCTGAAATTATGTCAAAATGTCGGTGGGAAAGTCACGGCTCTGGGAAAGTACGGCTCTGGGAAAGTCGCGGCTCTGGGAAAGTCGCGGCTCTGGGAAAGTCGCGGCTCTGGGAAAGGGGCCTTATACTTACCTGCTCTGTGCAATGGTTTTGCACAGAACAGCTCCGATCCTTTGTTTTGGGTCCCCTGCCAGTGCTCCTGGCTTCTCGCCCTTGAGCAGTGCCCCCAGAGAAAACAGCTTGCCCTGGGGGCACTGCTGCATGCTCACTCACGAGCCGCTGCTCTATGCGTACATAAGACACAGCTGCGGCTTGCCCTCCCCCTCCTCATTGGCTCACTGGCTATCACTGACAGCAGTGGGAGCAGATGGGCTCCCACTACTGTCTCAGCCAATGAGGAGGGGGAAGTCCCCGTACAGCCAAGGCCATCGGGAACACCGCTGGATTTGAGGAAGCTTAGGTAAGGATTGAATGCATGAAGGTAAAAAAAAAAAAAAACATCTGCCTTTAGAACCACTTTAAACACACAAAACCTTCACACTACAACTTCATCTCCAGGTCATATGCTGATACACAAGTTTAAGTGCTGATTTAGAAGCTCGAGTAGCTTATAAAAAGAATGAGCATCTTCTCTTATAATACAACTTACAGGTAAATTGCTGTTCCCAGTCACTTAATGTCTCTCGCTGTGAACCTGTTAAATCGGAGAGGTCATCGTATGTATCGCTTAAGGCTTCTTTATCAAGGCAGAAAGTGGCAAGACCACGAGAAGCGTCACGTCCGGCGAACACTCCATAAGGCCCCTCTGCAACCAAGACAATAAAAAGTTTTAGAACACAAAACATGGCATCCACTTTATCAAGAAATCAGTTTTAGAATCTTAATAAACCTTAGTAACCTAATTTGAAAGTATTACTGCTCATAAGTATACATAAAATCTGTGCAATTATGTACATCAAAATGTATACTTTGTATTGTATAACCAGTAAGGTTATACAAATACATAACAGTATCTGTAATCTGGGGACTATGTTGTAAAATAACTGAAAAATAAAAGTTTGGAGTTGGGACTTTGTACGGAGCCGGCCCACATCAGTCAGCCAGAAACGGCAGTATGTCCATAGACCTTAAACAAGTGTCATGTACATGTCCGACCGTGTGTATGGGGGCATTACTCAAATAATACATACACATTCATTGTAACATCCTTTGTGTACTCCTGAAACTCTCCCCCCCCCCCCCCCCCCCTCATTTGTTTGGAGTAAGCAGTGCACCTTTGTTGCAATCACGTGTACTGCTCTATGTACATTACAAATCCCACATTCTATCTCGGGAGCGAGCAGGAGAGGATGCTTATGTTCCTATATAGACAGTGCGGCCATGGAGAACAAACGCAGCCACCCTCTAACAGGAAGTCATATAGCAGAAAAAAAAAAAAACACACACACACACACACACCATACACCAAGAAAAATAATTACAAAACAAAAAACAGCAAATTGGAGAGGTTTATTTTTAAAACAAGAATTTTGTGTCACTTCAAAGTGATTGTAAAGCCATATACAATAAATAATATATATATATATATATATATATATATATATATATATATATATATATATATATATATATATATATATATATATATATATATATATATATTTTATTAATAATAATAATTTTATTAAATAAACCGGTTGTACTTGCCTGCTCTTTGCAATCATTTTGCACAGAGCAGACCCGATCCTCCTCTTCCGGGGTCCCTCGCTGGTGCTCCAGGCTCCTCCTCTGTGTGCCCCCATAGCAATCCACTGGCTATAGTGGCACACCTGCAGTCTCACTCCTGTGTTCCCTCCTAACAATATTTGATTGACAGCAGCAGGAGCCAATGGCCTCTGCTGCTGCCGCCAAGTCCCTTTGAGAAGAGGAATACAGGAGAGAGGAGACTGGAGCAGGGACAGCGCTAAATCTGACAGGTTCAGGTTAGAGAAGGGGAGGGAAATATTTAGTGGGGTGTTTTTTTTACCCTAGTGCATCAAGGAAGGAAGAAAAAAAAACAAACAAAAACACAAAACACACACACAGCCTTTAGAACCACATTAAAGTGTTACTAAACCCACAACAGTTAAATCAGTCTGTATATGCAGCAAGGCAAGCCAACACAGGCAGGGTAGCTGACCTGCACATGCTCAGTTGTGTCTTTTATGCTGGAGAGAACAATTACTTGTTCTCAGAGCTAGCCAGGCCACACGATATTGGCATCACACATGTGGGCATGTATACAGGCTGTAGTGGAAATCTCCTCCTTCCTGAACTCTCAGCACTGGAGAAACCATGCAGTTTATCATGTAACTGTGGTATACAGATCATCCAAAAAAATAGTAGTTGGTCTGTTTTTAGTTGTGGCCGTATGCAAGATTGTAAGAAGAGTTTGTACTCACATTTTGTTTAGTAATGTCGGGCACGTAGCGGTATCTTTATTTTGTTTGTAGTCCTCAGCTGTCGTCCGGTTTCACGGCTATGGTGGGGAAACGCACCCCGGTCACTTTCGTCTCGTGGCTCCGAGGTGAGTGCATCCCAGGATAGGCACGTCAGCAGGATCAATGGCGTCATTGGGCGTGGTTAAAAGTGCTTGCGTTCGGAGCATGCGTACTCCATCAGGCGATCTCCTGATGAAGGAGTACGCATGCTCCGAACGCTATCGCTTTTAACCACGCCCACTGACGCCATCTATCCTGCTGACGTGCCTATCCTGGGATGCACTCACCTCGGAGCCACGAGACAAAAGTCACCAGGGTGCGTTTCCCCACCATAGCCGTGAAACCGGACGACAGCTGAGGACTACAAACAAAATAAAGATACCGCTACGTGCCCGACATTACTAAACAAAATGTGAGTACAAACTCTTCTTAAAATCTTACATACGGCCACAACTGAAAACAGACCAACTACTCTCAGGAGCGGCACTGCTCCCTCTCCCTCTTTTCTCCTTTACATCAGAGTCCTTTCTGCTCTATGGAGCCGGCTGCCACATTCTAAATACACACCGTTACTCCTGGACGGACAAGAGTGTTTTCTTTTTCTGCCCCACTCCCTCTCACCAATCTTCAGTGTCACTCCATTTGTGACCCCCCATATTCGTTTACCACTAGCTCTCGTCGGCGCTCCATCCTCTCCCTCTCCACTATTAGGCTGCATTCACACCTGAGCATTTTGTAGCTTGAAGCTACAAACGCAAAAAAATCCATTATTCTCAATAGAGATGGTTCACATCTCCACTCCATGTCGCCTGAAGCTCAAAACAAGTTCCGGACCCTTTTTTGCCGCTCGAATCGGGCAGATTTGGACGTTTTTCTACTTTTTACATTAGTGACCTTTTGCCCTGCACAAAATCGCGGCAAACCGCTGAAAAAACAGGCAGCGATATCGTGGTAAAAAACGCTGCAAAATCGCTGTAAAATCGCGCAATTTTCTGCCTGAAAACGCTACACTCAGGTGTGAATGCATCCTTACAATTACGACCTAGCTCCTTCATATAAACAAGTTCATAACTTAATATTTACTGACTAATGCATATGGACAGTCTAAAGACTTTGCACTAGGACATTAAAATCACATGCCGTAGTTACTAGTCGCACATTGAACTCTGTATGCAGCTAGAGCAGGATAGACAATCAAAGGTCACATGACCAACACACCAGGATATTTGAGCTTCCTTATCAGTTTGGAATTCTCAGTGCTCAGTAGCCAGGCTCTTTGAATAACATGACACAAGCACCGTTTTAACCATTTAATTTATTCTAAAAGTTCTCGACCACCTAGTTTAGAGCCACTGTAGATTGTAGAGTTAGATTTATGTTCTTCAAAGCCTGTTTTGGCTGCATTCCCACCTGAATGTTTTCAGCTCATAAAACACCAGAAAAAAGCCTCAGCTCTAAAAACACCCAAGCAAGCAAAATCCCATTCATTTAAATTGCCCCTGTTCACATCTGAGCGTTTTGAAGCCTGAAGCAAAACGCCTGAAGCTCAAAAAAAGTACAGGAGCTTCTTTTTGGGCAGATTACAGGCGTTTTTTCGGCTTTTTAAACATTGGTGACCTTTTGACCTGTGCAAAATCGCGGCAAAAAAGCACGACTTTCTGCCTGAAAACGAAACGCTCAGGTGTAAATGCAGCCCAATGCAATTGTTTACCAGGTAATTTCTGCAAATCTTAAAGGCCCCCTTCACACTTGTGCGACTTGTCCTGCAACTTGGGACTGCAAAGTCGTATTACAAGTCGTACCCCATGAGTACCATTCATATCTGTGGGACTTCAAAAGTAGTCCCTGTACTACTTTGGTCTGACTTTTATGTGATTTGAGGTCCATAGACCTCAAGTTTACACAGGCATTCCCTGAAATCGTGGTGAAGTCACGGTAGTGCACTCAACTTCTTTGGTCGACCATGGCAAGGCCTGTTCTGAGTGGAACCTGTCCTGTTAAACCTCTGTATGCATCTTATAGCCTAGGCCACTGATGGTGAACCTTGCCACCCCAGATGTTTTGGAACTACATTTCCCATGATGCTCAGCTACACTGCAGAGTGGATGAGCATCATGGGGAATGTAGTTCCAAAACATCTGGGGGTGCCAAGGTTCGCCATCACTGGCCTATGCCATCTTTATGTAGAGCAACAATTCTTTTTTCTGATCCTCTGAGAGTTCTTGGCCATGGAGGTGCCACATTGAACTTCCAGTGACCAGTAAGAGCGAGAGCGATAACAAATTTAACACACCTGCTCCCCATTCACACCTGAGACCTTGTAACACTAACGAATCAGATGATACCGGAAAGGGAAATTGCTAATTGGGCCCAATTTGGACATTTTCACTTAGGGGTGTACTCACTTTTGTTGACAGCGGTTTAGACGTTAATGGCTGTGTTGAGTTATTTTGAGAGGACAGCCAATTTACATTGTTATACAAGCTGTACACTCACTACTTTACATTGTAGAAAAGGGTAATTTATTCAGCGTTGTCACATGAAAAGATAATAAAATATTTACAAAAATGGGAGGGGTGTACTCACTTTTGTGAGATATTGTATACGTTATATAGTGCAGCACTTATTTATTAATTTTGGTTTGTTACACAATTTTTTGTCAATTTTGGTGCTAGCAGCTTTGTGCTTTTAAATAGCGCAGTACTTTTTGTATAGAATATGCTTTACTCACTATGCCCTGTGTACTTGAGTGCCCTTCTGTAGGCACTAACCAGATTCGCCCTCTGTCCAGCTCTTCTGTGACTCCAGCTCTGCTAGCATGCCCCAGTAAGGTAGGCAGGGGCCATGTGTAATGTGCTGGGGTCCAGATTTAGTGGGGGGGGGGGGGGGGCTGTGTAATGTGAAGGGGTCCAGAGGATCTATAATGTAAAGGGGTCCAGAGGTGCAGGGGGCTGTGTAATGTAAAGGGGTCCAGACCTGTGGTGGGGAACTGTGTAGTGTAAAGAGGTCCAGAGCTGTGTAATGTGAAGGGGTCCAGAGGTGCAGTTGTCGAGCGGGGGTAGACAGTAGTGACAACAGGGCTGGTGCAAGGATTTTTGACACCCTAGGCAAACCCTAATTTTCCTCCCCATTGGCTCCACCCACGACTCCACCCCCTTTGCCCTGCCCATGTGACATGAGTTGGCGCTATACATGAAGCATCAGCTCTGCTTCCTCTAGCACTGGCTCCAGTGCTGCACTGTGCCTCTAATTACATTACTGGTCGGACAGAGCAGCTGCCTGAGACTGAGTTAGTTACATGCTGCAGTCTGCAGATGTGGAGGGAAACCAATGGCTGGGCGCCCCTAGGCAGATGCCTAGTGGTAGCACCGGCTCTGAGTGACAAAGAGATATTGGGGGTGCAGAGGTATGCAGGGGGCACAGTGGGGTGTTTTTACATTTTACAGTAGGGGGGATGCCAGATATAGGATCTGCCAAATGCTCTAGGTAATAAACAAGTTTGTTGCACAATTGCAGTAAGTCTGCATTGCATGACTCAAGATGAACTTTCTTTGCAAACATTCTGCAAGTCTGCTGCAAGTTCTGGTTCAGCTATGTTGTGCCATCCCACCACAGGGGTCACTGTGACTGGCAGAGCTCTTGCTGTAGACTCACCACTGCAACTTTGCTCTGGCTAGAGACTTGCCACATGAGTTTGCTACAAATTGGAAAAGTGTCAACTAGAACTTGTGCTTCAAGTGCTCTTGCGAGTGTACAACTGGCCAGTGAAAACGTGCAGCAAGTTAACAAGACTTACACTTCAACAAATTTGTGGCAAGTTATCCTTGCTATCTGGGCTTCTAATCAGATCTCAGAAGAAAAGTCTCCTCTCTTCCGAGAACAAAAGTACTCCGCTTCATAAACAGGCTGTCAGAGGAGATGGTTTTCCTCTGAAAACTGCCAAGAACTGAGTTGACGTAAATTATCGCAATTTCAGAAAAGTACCCCTATATGTTGCACCTTGTACACAGAGGATCCATATTTGGTAGATCTAGGAATCTGGTCTTAAAATCTTAACCAGATCATTTACATAAAATGTTTATGACACCGCCCACCGTGCTGGAGATACAAGCAAAAGCACGCTATTCCATATTTTTGGGGAATGTGCCATGTTACAGGTCTACTGGGAAGGACATTTTTTATTTATTTATTTATTTATTTATTTATTTATATATATATATATATATATATATATATATATATATATATATATATATATATATATATATATATATATATATATATATTTTTTTTATATATTATATATATATATATATATTTACGTGCCTGTGTGCATAGGCACATTACAATTAATGGGCTGTATTTTAGCTAAGTAAAAGCAAAAAAGCTGTACTGAGTTTTTCAGTGTGCAAGAGGCCTAAGAAGATGTATGAGCAGAGAATTTTCTATTAGTTTATGTTTTTGTCAGGGAGTAGATTTAGATGGAAAAGGAAGACAATGTGACACCAGTTAAGCTGGTTATACATGAATTGCAGGGACCAGCCAAATTTCAATCCACGCATGTTCAGGCTGGTTGTACACAATTCAAGCAATCTGGAAAGTTTCCCCCATCCACATTGAATGTGTTGGGGGGGGGGGGGGGGGAATCAGCTCCTTTTTGTTCAACCTGCTGGATGAGTGAATAAAAATTAACCATGTATGCCCAGCTTTCGTCTGGTAATATATAATAATTAGGGCTGTTACTGATTAAAATTTTCGTGTGCGATCAATCGATTTTTTTTTAATCGACTAATTATAACGCACATACAGATCCAACTACTTTTAGCTGATCTCCTTGCATTGCAACTCTGCATTAGTCAGTGGTAAATGTGGTATACACTATATACAATAACCCGACACTAGTTAGTTCCCACAATCCATGACTCAACTTCACAGTTCACACAAATACTTTTTAAATTCAAACTGTTGCACTGACGGAAGTCATTTTTTATTCCCACAGTAGCGTGACAATCCCTCCACCTCCGGTCCAACTAATCACTCTCATCTTATGGCATTGACCCCTGTGCAAACAGGTGGTCATGCAAGCGGGTATCAAAAGGGTTAACACAGGACCATAAACTTCTCTCACGTCTCCTTAGATCTCAGCAAGGACGCCAGGTCATGGGTAGAAAGAAAAGATCCAAGTGCTCACCGCTTAAGTATAAGATGAAATTTTTGTGTTCAAACACAAAATTACTCACATAAAGATGATAAAAACACAGCATGTAAAGCCGACAATCGTGTTAGTTCCGTAGGGCAGCAGCAGGTGATGTCCTGCGTAGCGTCTCCCCCGTACGCGTTATGTTCAATCAGAACTTCAACGTCACCGGACTCCTCCCCCTTCCCTTCGTTAGCAGACGGAGGCACTTGGGGAAGGGGGGGGGAGGAGTCCGGTGACGTCGATGTCTGTGACGTCACCGGATCTCTGACGGAACTCCCTGAAGCTGGCGGAGAGGTGAGTACTGATCAAGATAACTTTGATCTATCAAAAAAAATTTAAGATTAATCAAGGAATTAATCTTTAGGCTCCATGCACACTGAAGCTCATAAACTGCAGTTTATTGGAGTTTGGGCATTTTTTTTAAAAAGCCCATAAACTCCACTATGTTAGCCTATGTGTCCATGCACACATGGATGTTTTTTTAGCTTTAATGAGCAGTGGAGTTTATGGGCTTTTTTCTGAACGCCAGAAATTTGCGTTCAAAGTGCTGTTTTTCACCGCCAAAAAAGCCAAACGCTGAAGAACGCGCGTTAATTAGCGTTCGGTGTTCTATTTTTTAAATGCATTGGGGGAGTTTGGAATGCATTGTGGGATTTTTGGAGTGTCCTTTGTGTAAATTAAAACCGCTAATAAACGCTCATAAACGCTAGTACAAAACGCTGTAAAAAGCAAGTTTTTTAACCAGCGTTTTCTGCCAGCAATCTGGCGTCCAGAAAAAGATTTTTTGAGCTTCAGTGTGCATGGAGCCTTAATTTTTACAGCCCTAATAATATATATTTTATATATATACACACACACACTATTCAAATACAAGCTTACACAAAATGGCTCCTTTCTGAGTATAATCAGTCAAAATACAAAGTGCAACTTAAACTGTGCAAGTCATTCATGGTTTCGCAAATCATTTCAATGTTCAACTAAGTGTTGTGAAACTTGGATTCTTATCATGGTCACAGACAGGTAACTGGGCTTCGCACACACAAGCGGACTTTAGAATTCTTTACTTTTGAGGTGATCAGGCTGCAGTCAAAATTCAAACTGCACATGCTATAATAATATTATCATTAATATAATTTTTTTAAATTTTTATTAATATGATAAAATACTTTATGAAGATATATCAACGTATATACATAAACGTTTGTAATATTTCTGACAATCAAACCCTGCCCTGGTGAATTAGTCCAGATGTCAAAAAAAGTAAATAAAAAAAATAAAAAAACTTAAAAAAACTTTTGGAATCCAGTTAGGTAAATTTGACTGGATTTTAGTGTCATTCTAGTCTGAAATATTAGTGGTGAAAAAAAAAAATCCATGCATTATAAGAGTTTGGAAGTTCTGTTTAGGAGCCTGCAAGCAAATGTAAATTACCAAGGTGGAGGAAGGTATGAGAGTCCACTGTCAACAAAAAGTTAATGGCAGCTCTTAGGGCTGCTGGTTATATGGCTCAGGATCTGTTAAACCCTGGCGCTAATAGTAACTCTGAGGCAAAATCGCTAATTAACCACTTCTGGGTAAATTCTGGCACTTCGCTCCTACATGTAAAAATCTTAGTTTTTTTTCTAGAAAATTACTCAGAACCCCTAAACATTTTTTTTTTTTAGCAGAGACCCTAGGGCAGTTATGGCGAACCTTGCTGAGCCAGAATGCCCAAACTGCGACACAACACCAACTTATTTCAAAGTGCCAACACTGGTGATGATTGCTCACCTCAGGAGGGTGCAGCAGTCAGTTCAGCACTTACCCGGCTTCAGCGTCCAGCGACGGTGCGCCTGGTAGCAGCTTCCTCTTTTGCTGGTGCCTGCGATTGCCCTCCTCACTCTCGATCGTGTCCTCTCAAACATGTGCAATTAGTTTCGTTAATAATTAGTTCAAACAAATTTCGACAAATTCGTTAATTCGGAATTAACGAAAAACCCATTTAGACAAATTTTTCCAAGCATTCGTAAATTTGAAAATTCGTACATTCATAAGTTTGTCAATTTAAAAATCTGAAATAGTAATAAGTTAAGTTATTAGTTAACTATTAAATTATAGGTATTGGAATTGCCTTTCAAATCTGGCTGTTCGTGAATGTAACGAATTTATCTGAAGTTACAAATTATCCAAAATAACAAATGCCGTATCTAAACAAATGCAACGCAACGAATAAATAATAATAATAATAATAATAATATTTTATTAATTCATTCCATTTGTTTAGATGCAGCTTTTGTTATTTCAGATAAATCGTAACTTTGGATAAACTTGTATTCCTTACGTTGACTAACAGCCAAATTTGAAAGGAAATTCCAATACCTATAAATTTAATAGTTATTATTTAGAATTTTCAGGTTTTCGTTCTTTCAAATTTACATCATAACGAATGACCCGAAAAACGAAAAAACAAAACAAAGACTTTGGCAGTGCACATGTCTACCTCTCAGCACCCCTCAGCATCGTCCTCTCGCTCCTCTCTGGCTGGTTCAACTCCAGGGGCTGTTGTGGCTTGGGCTCTCTTTTCCAAACTACCTCAGCCTCCTTTCTTGTCTCCACACTCCTCTCACCCTTGCTCTCCCTTTTCCCTTGGCCCTTTCTTTCCCAGGGCTCCAGGCTGTCCCTCTCATTTTTGCAGGGCATGCTGGGGCTGTAGTTTTCCTTAAATTAATTAAAATGGAGCCATAGTCTTCCGGGACTACATGTCCCATAGTGCACTTGTCCTGGCTCCTCATTGGTCCCTGGCTGCATTCAACCAGGAGTCCTCATCAGCTCCTTCCTCTGCTGCAATGCACGACTGAAAAATAAAAGGCCTGTATTAAGTTGCTATGGGCAACCAGTCAGCTTCCCCCCCCCCCCTCTTTCCAAGCAGCCTTACTGGGTTCCAGCCAGAACTCTGGGAAACTTCTGCCCTGGCCTGATAGTGAACACCTGGGACACTCTCCCCGCCACCCCATTGGCTGGCTGGCTGGCTTTGTTAAATTTTCCCCTGCCCAGCCCACCCACCACCCAATTGGCCGAAGCAACGGAAGCACGCATCGACCCGGCTCCTATGACTGACACCTGCGCTGGCCAATTTGGTTGATGAAAATCATCGAGCAAAATCAGTTTTTCAATCGGGCGAAAGAAAGAAAAAAAAAGCAGATACCAAAAGGGGGCAGAGTCCACCACGGGTGCCACCCATTGCGGGAGTGTCACCCTGGCACGCCCAGTCCTCCACTCCCTCCTCCTCCCCGCGAACTCCCCGTGTCATGGAGCTACATTTTCCAGGCCGTAGTAACAATGTGTCGCCTCCTGCGATAGACGGCACACTGATCCAATGCCAGGACACTGAATCATGATCACAGGAGGCGAAACATTGTTACTGTGGCCCGGGCAATTCAAATCCAGCTCCGTGACACGCAGAGATCGGCGCTCTGATTTAGACACAGGCAGGCTGCATATGATGGGCACCTTTATTCCTATTACAAGGAATGTAAAATGTAAAAATCCCTTTTATAAAAATAACAGGTCCTCTATAAGACCCCACATCTCTCCTCTGGCAGGAAAGACCGAGAGCAAAATAAAAAATAAAATCGATCTTGGCCTTTCCAGCCGAGTCCCCAGAAATGGTAACTTCCGTGGGGCCGGACGTGACATCATAGTGTTGCGCCCGGGTCTCTTCTGAAGGTCATAGATATTGCCGGGGACCATTGGTCCCTTGGAAATCTCTATTCGCAACTTCTGGCGCTGGTGGATTCCTACTCCAGCTAGCCAATCGGGCAGGCGAGCCGGTAGAAGCACCGGAGAGGGGGGGGGGGTTGGAATGGGAAGAACATCCCCTCCCGCCGCCTGTAAGAACGATCAAGTGGCTGAACTGCAGCTATGATTGTTCTTATGATGCAGGTAAAACAATGAAATCTGGATGATGCCTGTAGTTGAAGGAATCATTCAGATATCCCCACTCAAAGTCCAGGACATCATATGACGTACCTTGGGCGGGAAGTGTTTAATATCCATAACATCCTTAAAAATGCCAAGAGTCTACAATTACATATGACCCAGTATAACTATGTTCCACATATAAAGTAGAAGGATAAAATTTGCACACATTAATATATTATGTATATGCAGTAAAGACACAAGGCATACTGCTCAAGCACATAACTTTTCTTATTATTTAAAACTGAGCAAACAACACGTTGATTTGCTAACATCTAAACTGGATAAACCAGTTATGCCAACAAACCTATGAAATCTGACACTAGCCTGAAGGATTTCTGAACTCAGGTTTCTGATAAAAGAATGTTTGCGGTCTGTGACAATCTTAACGTGGTGTTTCCCCCACAAAAAAAAAAAAAAAAAAAGCGCTGATTAAAATTCCTAATAAAAAAATAAAACTAAATTCAACTCACCTCTAAATGGCTGTTGCTAGGGGTCCCTTGTAGTCTGTCTCCTTCAGTGCCCAGGCTAAGTGACATCACTTCCCCTCGGCGCAGGAAGGGCTCCCTCGCTCCTGTCAGTCATCTGGGACACGTGACAGGTCCCAGATGACTGCGCGGCCAATCACGGCGTGCGGCGCTGCACGCGCATGCGCAGTGGGTGCCCGGCTGTGAAACCACAGCCGGGTGCCCACAGTAAGAATGCCCGCACCGCCGAGCGGAGCGGGGAACGAGCGGGGCTTCGTTCCCCCGCATCGCTGGACCCTGGGACAGTTAAGTGTCCGATTTTTAAAAGTCAGCAGCTGCAGTATTTGTAGCTGCTGACTTTAATTTTTTTTTTTTCTAAGGGGCACCCCACTTTAAGAAATGGAAGGTGAGATCTATGGATTCACACCACAAAAGAAATGTATGTGCCTGTGTCAGCTTTAGCAGGTGTACAGCAAGTGACAATACCACTGTCTGCAATTGCTGCTTTATCCTTCTGTGACCAGGGGTCAATGCCTAGATGCCCAGGATAAATTTTGCTGGATAACCAATTTGCCTACCTAAAAAAAACAAAAAAATACACAAAAACAAAAAACACAACTTTAAAAGGCCAAGTTCACCCTTTAAAAAAAAGAAAAAAAAAAAAAAAAAAAGTGAATTTATCATTTTGTTTTTAAATTTATTACGAGCCTGTAAGCACTGCAGTGTCAAGGTACTGTAGACTGTCAGCGTAGCTGCCTGCCCGTACCTTGTATGAGAAGGCAGTTACTGAATGGTAAAGCCCTTGTAGTTCATTGAGAACTGCAAGCCCTCAGCTGAAATGGTTGATGGTAGCTGTAGTTCATTTATTCACAGAACTCTGAATTAATGAACGAACGAACGAACGAACGAATGTGGGGACCAGGTGGGTGGAGCCCTTGATCATTTTAAATTTTGATAGTGGGTGCAGGGAGAAGATCCCCTGCCCACTGTCACAATCAGGCCTCAGGGGGGGTGCGGGGGCTGCTGATTTAGTAACAAGTTACACCCTAAATACGGGTGTAACATGTTATGAAATGTGAACCTATCCTTTAACCACTTTAAGACCAGCCTCGTTTTGGATTTTAGGTGTTTACATGTTTAAAACAGTTTTTTTTGCTAGAAAAAAACTTAGAACCCCCAAACATTATATTTTGTTTTTTTTCTAACACCCTAGAGAATAAAATGGCGGTCGTTGCAATACTTTTTTTCACACCGTATTTGCGCAGCGGTCTTTTTTGAATAAAAAAATAAGACAGTAAAGTTAGTCCACTTTTTTTATATATTGTGAAAGATAATGTTACGCCGAGTAAATTGATACCTAACATGTCACGCTTCAAAATTGCGCCTGCTCGTGGAATGGTGTCAAACTTTTACACTCAAAAATCCCTATAGGCGACGTTTAAAAAAATTCTACAGGTTGCATATTTTGCGTTACAGAGGAGGTCTATGGCTATAATTATTGCTCTCGCTCTACCGATCGCGGCGATACCTCACATGTGTGGTTTGACCACCGTTTTCATATGCGGGCGCTACTCACGTATGCGTTCGCTTCTGCGCACGAGCTCGTCGGGACGGGGTGCTTTAAAAAAATTTTTTTTTGTTTTTCTTATTTATTTTTCTTGATTTTTATTTATTTTTACACGGTTTTAAAAAAAAAAAAAATTATTGGCTCACTTTTATTCCTATTACAAGGAATGTAAAACATCCCTTGTAATAGAAAAAAGCATGACAGGTCCTCTTAAATATGAGATCTGGGGTCAAAAAGTCCTCAGATCTCATATTTGGACTTCAATTAACAAAAAAATAAAAAAATAAAAAAAATGTCATTGAAAAAAATGACATTTCTAAATTTCTCTTTAAGAGGTATGGGCGGAAGTGACGTTTTTGACGTCGCTTCCGCCCTCCTATGGTATAGAGATGAGTGGCGGCCATCTTAGCGTCACTCATCTCTCTATGCACATCAGGGGAAAGGACCCGATCGCCTCCGCCGCTGCCGACGGTTCCGGTAAGCGGCGGAAGGCGCGGGAGAGCGGCGGGAGGGGGGGGGGGGGCACCTCTCCCGCCGCCGATAACGGTGATCTTGCGGCGAATCCGCCGCGATGACCACCATTATCGGACAGCCGACCGGCGCCTGAAGAGATGGATATCTCGGTTGTGGCAGCAGCTGCTGCCGTTACCGAGATATCCCTCTTCAAAAAAGGGACGTACATCGTCGTGCGCCGGTCGGAAAGTGGTTAAAGGATATATATATGTGTCTTTAATTTGATACATACAGTCGTTTTCGATCTGTATGGTTTTATTTGTTTTAAAGTGGAAGTAAACCCTCCTATCATTTACAGCCAAGGAAGCTGCCATCTTGGCCTCTGTTAAATCTTTAACTGCCATGGTGCTGCACACGTGATCAGTTGAGACACCAGCCATTGGATGGTTTGACAGTTTGACAGTTCGGTTGAGAGCACAACCAATGTGACAGTTACGTTTCCGGCATGTGCCGGGAATGTAACTTTTTTTGAATCTGTTAAATTGATGGATTTACTTCTGCTTTAAATACCAAGTGTTACCTCCACCAATAGACCAATAGAAGGGGTCCACATCATGCAGGCAGTGAGTAGACCCCCGGGAATAAACACGAGAGAAGGATTAGGCTGGGCGTGTCACATGACTGACTTCAGCTAAGTAAAATGGATATTTGTGGGGTGTGATTAGTTAGGGGTGGGAAGGTGTTCACTAATTCGCTAAATTATAACTCCAGTCAAAAACAACAAGATAAAAATGAACAGCTCATTAAAGAGGAAGTAAACTTTCCCCTATAGGCAAGCCAATAAGGCTTACCTATAGTTACTGTAAATTCCTCCTAAACTTGCACGGTTTAGGAGATATTTATTGTATACTGCGCTGATGGCGTCATCGGCTCATACACTCTGAAGGAACGGCCACCTGTGCCGTTTCTTCAGAAGCCTGTGCCGTTACTGGCACGCGGCTTCGACCAGTCACACAGCCAGAAGACGGGCAAAGATGGATGCGGCCTCCGTACACATCCTGTATATCAATACCATCACTTATATAATTCACATATTTAACACCCATCTTACATTTGGATGGGATTCCCAGCCAAATGTAAAAACGGGTGCTAAATATGTTAAATACACACAAATTACTATTTTTTAGCACCGACGTCTGATTGGTTACTAAATGATTACTGCACACCACCACACATGATGCATCATGATACTACCATTGAAATGAGCCTATCATTGAAATTCATACATCCCATATCAGTACATTGCTCAGCATTATAAAAATCACCTGATTTTAGGCAAAAAATACCTTTCTTGCGATAAACAAAAGAAACTTCGATCACAAAGTCTGTGGCTCACAAACATTACTGAAAAGTCAATTTTTTTATTTTTTATTTAGCAGTGAAATAAGACAACTAAAAAGGCTGCCGACATGTACACAAAACTATACAATGGAGCAGGTTTTTTTTTTTTTTTAAATATACGGTACACTTTGGCGCTATTGCTTCTGCAAAATTGATCTCTTTCCCATGTATAATGGTCTATAATTACCCTTTAAAGTCACTTTCCCTTTAAGTACTGTCAAGTCAGGCAAGTGTAAATTTCACAACCAATAAATAGTTAATGCAGAATGCATTGGCCCTTGTCGCTCTCTATGATTTTGGTGTTACGTTTTCTGTTTTTAAAAAGCTTTTCCACAAAAATTAACAATAAATCTGCCTCACCATATAGTAGCAAGGAAGTATCACAGCCCATTGGAAGCAATACCATGACCCTTGTCCTGTGGCGGTTTACAATTCCTGACACAGTAAAGCCTCGTGCACATAGACACATTGGGGTTTATTTACTAAAGGCAAGTCCACTTTGCACTACAAGTGCACTTGGAAGTGCAGTCGTTGTAGATCTGAGGGGGACATGCAAGAAAAATAAAAAAATAAAACATTTTTGCTTGTTCATGATTGGATGATAAAATCAGCAGAGCTTCCCCTCATTTCAGATCTTCCCCTCAGATCTAAAGCGACTGCACTTCCAAGTGCACTTGTAGTGCAAAGTCGATTTGCCTTTAGTAAATCAACCCCACTGTGTATACAATATAAATTACAAGCCTATTTTAGTTGAGCATAGAGATAAATGGCTGTAGGCAGGTTTATGCTGCTACATGCGTAAACCCAAACATAGGTAAAGCTGCATGCCCCTAGATGTGGACTGTGCATCTAGGGTCGTATGTTGGTATGCATGAGTGGTTTTACGTGAAAAGCAGCTTTTCACAGTAGCGTGTATCCCAGGGGCAGACGTAAACCTGCCAAAAAGTGCTTCCATGAATAAGTCATACAGAAGCCAACCAACGTCAGAGAATTTTTGCCCAAGCCATGGATTTACAGCACTCTATGAGCATGCCAGACATGTGCTGCCTGAGAAAGACGATCATGGCGGATCTGTATGTGCCAGAGATGTCACAAATGTACATAATCATCAAATGCCAAGATGTACATTTTAAAAAGGTATTCTTGCCTTAGAAATATAATTTGGCTGCTGGATTGAGCATACCTGGCCACTTGTTAAAGCGGAGCTCCACCCTAAAGTGGAACTTCCGCTCATCGGATTTCTCCGCCCTTCCGGTGTCACAATTGGCACCTTTCGGGGGGAGGGGGGGGGGGGGGGGGGGACAGGATACCTGTCAGACAGGTATCCTTTCCCACTTCCGGAAGTACGCCGCGGCATGATCGCGCCGTGACATCACCGCGGGGCTCCCTCCTCCTCCCTCGGCTGCCGGGCTAATAGGAGAGAGGAGTGGGGCCTCGCGCATGCGCAGTAAGGTTCCCGGCGTGAAGCTGAAAGGCTACACTGCTGGGTTACCTTACCCGCAATGGCGGCGGCATCAGGAGACATCAGCTGCGGTGCCAACATCGAGGGACAGCAGGACAGGTAAGTGTCCATTTATTAAAAGCCAGCAGCTGCAGTATGTTTAGCTGCTGGCTTTTAATTTTTTTTTTCCCGTAACACCCCTTTAAGTGTCTGTAGGTAGACTTGCATCTGTCTATTCACATAAAACACTGCACCTAGAGCACCATTATAGGTGTAGAGATGAGCCCCAATTCACCAGCAGGTGGCAGTGCAGGTGAATCTGGAGTCTGAATTTCCATTAATAATAAAATACAGTTCTAGTGGAGAAAGCCTTTAAAGCATTTGTTAACCTAAAAAAAAAAAAAAATAAATTGGATCCTGTTTCCTTAAAGCATGTTATACAGCAAAGTGCTTGTGCTGTGTCATTTGCCCCCCTGCAACACCTGAAATAGCTGGCTGATCCTGCCTGGCTTTACCTTCCCCATGTAAACTGACCACGTTGTATCATGGCTGCTGAGCCCTGACATCGTGCTCAGTTCACGTGCTCCGTCATCCGCAGCCCTGCTCTTAGCTCTCCTCTATGTCTGTGTCCTCCTCCCCCCTCCCTGCCTGTCAGCTCGTACCAGTGCCTGCCTGATAAGTGGGTTAGCAAGCACTTTAACTATCTTGCAGCTTCTGAGAGCTGAATTTAGCACATGTAATATTGTTTTAAAAGTTGCAAAACTTAAAATAAATCAAAAGACTTTTTGGTAGGTTTATTGGCTCCGGTCTATAATGGTCCTAGTTTGCATATGTACGATAGTAAGTTAGAGACCTTAGATTGCAAGCTCCTTGACAGTAGAGACTGATGTGAATTTACAAGATACATGTAAAATGCTAAATAAATACAGGGGGTCCCCGACTTACGAACGCCCGACCTACGAACAACCCCTACTTACGAACGGGGCACTGCGGGGATCCTCCGCCATTTTTCGCCAACTTCCGGCCGTTCTGCGCATGCGCGGCCATACGGAGCCTCGGAAAATGCCGGAAATGTCTAATTTTCAGCGCATGCGCAGAACGGCATTAGACGGAACATCGGAAATGTCCGTATTTGTCGGTCTGCGCATGCGCGGCCGACTTACAAACATTTCCGACTTCCGTACAGGCGGGCAGTCCCTAACGAGTTCGTAACTCTGGGGACCCCCTGTACTTTTAACACTTCCCTAGATTAAATGAGACTTGCTCTTACCTGGTCCATAGAACTTCTTCCCCCTTGTGACATCAAACACTTTGCCATTAATGGCCATCAGAATCCTGGGATTTTGTAGACCGTCAAATTCTTTAAGCTGAGCCAGCGTGAAGTCTCTCTTCTTCATCTTAGGTAGTTGCTCTTCTCGGTCTTCTGATTGGCTGGGTTTATCCCCCCTCAGTATCTTGTACAGCAGATACAGGCAGAGTAACAGCAGACATATATTTAAAGGAGAAGTGAAGATCTCCATCAGGATTCCCTCTTCAGCCATGTTAATTACTTGCAAGTTCTCAGAGCATTCAATTCCACAGAGGTTAAATCCGTCCTACCTGCAGAACAAAACAAACGTCATGCTGAATAATTGATGTAGAAAACAATATCATGCATTAATCTGTAACCACAGTAGCGTGCGCCATGTGAATAGGAATGCAAACATGCAGTCGTAGGAGGATGAGAGCTGCACAATACATTCTACATGGTCTATGAAAGCTGCATGGAGACACACAGAAAGGTTACAGATCCTACACATAGGTGTAGACTGGAAGATTTCCCCTTGAAAAGGCAGACATTACCCTGAACTGCTACTCACTGAGTGCCGTGTAGTGTGTGCGTCTTCCTCCACTGTGTCACTCCCAGCTCTGCACAAGCCTTGGCTGCTCACCAGCACCATTGGCTAATACTGCATTCTTTATGTGCAGGAAGAGGAGTTTTCTTCCATTTCGATTTGTTCCAGGTCAGATGTCACAATAGAAATCTCTCTACATCTCCCAACTTGTCATGTTTCACATGGACGACGCAAACTCCTCAAACTAGTGTCTTGTTACTAATCCTGCTTCTCAGTTCCAGCCCTTCTAGCATGATTAAATAAAGCGTGGCTATAGAAGAAAGGCAGATCTCTGCTCAGTATTAGTAGATGTCTGTAGGGATGAGCAGCCTGATTGTCAAAATTGATTTTGTCAATTCCCAATAGGGCAGCAACTAACGATTATTTTCATAATCGATTAGTTGGCCGATTATTGTTTCGATTAATCGGTTAATAACCTTAAAAAAAAAAAAATAAATTGTGGTGTATAATTTAGTTAATATATCAAGTTTTAAAATAAGCCAATTTATTCTTAACCACTTCCCGCCCGGTCAATAGCATATTAACGTCCGGGAAGTGGTTCCGTTATCCTGACTGGGCGTCATATGAAGTCCTTCAGGATAACGTGGGGGCGCGCATTGCGGCGATCGGTGTGTCAGTCTGACACACTGCTACACTGATCTCGGTAAAGAGCCTCCGGAGGAGGCTCTTTACCACGTGATCAGCCGTGTCCAATCACGGCTGATCACGATGTCAACAGGAAAAGCCGGTGATCGGCTTTTCCTCACTCGCGTCTGACAGACGCGAGTAGAGGAAAGCCGATCGGTGGCTCTCCTGACAGGGGGGGTCTGCGCTGATTGTTTATCAGCGCAGCCCCCCCTCAGATGCCTACACTGGACCACCAGGGACTCCACTAGGACCAGGGAAGTGGGCAACATGTGGATGGCCAGGTATGTACCCCCTGGCCATCCACATGTTCAAATGATGCCAAATCTGTGCCAGTCAGTGCCCACAAATGGGCACTGACTGGCACCATCAAGTAGCAATCAGTGTCATCAATCACCCAGCAATGCCACCCGTCAGTGTCACCCATCAGTGACCAGCAGTGCCACCTATCGGGGCCCATCCATGCCCACCTATCAGTGCCCATCCATGCCACCTATCCGTGCCACCCATAAGTACCCATCCGTGCCACCTATGAGTGCCCATCAGTGCTGCATACCAGTGACACCTATCAGTGCCCATCAAAGCCACCTATCAGTGCCCATCAGTGGCCGTCAGTGCCACCTCAATAGTACCACCTCATTGGTGCCACCTCATCAGTGCCGCCATATCAGTGCCCATCATTGAAGAAGAAAAAAAAAAAACTTACTTATTTACTAAAAAAATTAACAGAAACAAAGAAAAACTTTTTTTTTTTTTAATTTTCAGTCTTTTTTTATTTGTTGCGCAAAAAATGAAAATCGCAGAGGTGATCCAATACCACCAAAAGAAAGCTCTATTTGTGGGAACAAAATGATAAAAAATTTGTTTGGGTACAGTGTTGTATAACCGCGCAATTGTCATTCAAATTGCGACAGCGCTGAAAGCTGAAAATTGGTGTGGACAGGAAGGTGTCCAAGTGCCTGGTATTGAAGTGGTTAAATAGCTCTATGCAGTGGTAAATATAAATAACCAACTATATGGTTAGGGAGCAAAATCTCTAATCCACTCTGAGAATAACAGACAGAAGAAATATACTGTATACACTATTAGAGGAGATATATACTATTAGAAGAGACATACTGTTTTTTGGCCAATTTGTTGTTGGGCAGATTAAAAAACACAAATTGCTGCAAAAACGCATTACATGCTTTTCTGCAGCTTCTCCATTGAAGTATATTGAACCAAAAAAGCAAGTTTTGCGTTAAAAAAAAAAAAAAAAAAAAAAAGTCCCTGACCCTTTCCAAATACACAGCGGCTGAAAAAAAAGCACAGATGTGATCGTGTTCCATAGGAAACCATGTAAATGAACTGTAGTGCGTTTCTGCAAAAAGCACCAAAAAACACAGATGTGAACCAGGTCTAAGACGTTTAGTAACATAATGGGGTTAAAAAAAAAAAAAAAAAAAAAAAAAAAAAAAAACACGAGCCCTTTATAGTACAAATAAAAGCAGATAATCACTACTGTAAGGGGTTAATTATTTTTTTTTCTGTAGAACTGTGAAAGTAATATTTACAGTAGCAATTATTTGCTCTTTTTGTACTATAAAGGGCTCATTTTAGTTTTTTTAACCCCCATTATGTTACTGGCCGATTAATTGATTATGAAAATAGTAATCGATTAATTTCATAATCCATTAGTTGTCGATTAATCGATTAGTTGTTTCAGCCCTAATTCCCAACTTCACTTATCGCGTAATGTGCGTTTTTTTTTTTTTTTAAAGCGTTTGTTTTTTCTGGTGTTTTTAGAGTAGTTTATTTTATATAACTTAGCTTTTTTTGTTTTGTGCTTTTGCTCATTTGTGGCTTTCAAATTTTTATTTTTACTTTTGTTTTGTTTGTTTTCTTTTTGTGAACAAAATGTAACAATGAGGATACTGAAGAAGAGTTTTTCTGACACAACAGGTCCAAAATAGTCAAAAATGAACTTTGGCCAAAACTTTTTTCTGACACTGTAAAAATAAACACATGCTAAGACCTAGTAAACATAATGAGAAAATTGGGCGAAAAATACCGCTTTCGGAACGATCGTCTGATAATCTATTTGTTAGTACACAGTTCTCAATGGTTCAGGCGAAAACATCTGAAGGGACAAGCACAACATTTTTTCTAGTACAATAACAGAACGTACGATTTTCGAATAATCAGTACAGGATTTTTTTAATGTAAAATAAAACAACAAAAAAAATATATAAATCGGAAGACCAAGACCATAAAAATCTAAAGAATAAAAAAAAAATAAAAAATAAAAAAATCGGTCAACCATTGTTCTGATATTCTTAGGCGTATGAGGCTTAAGGCTAGGTTCATATATTTTGCCCAAAATATGTGAAGCCCAATCATTTTCCCTGCAGAAAACAGGAAAAAAGTCCAACCCTTTTTCTAAAACACACCTGCAGGGCAACCGCACAGAACCTCGCGGTGCTATTGCAACATGCAGTTCTATGCACTTGAAAACATGCAGCGTTTTAACGTGTGTGGGGGGTGCGATTAAGGATTAAAAATGAATGGCACCCTTGTGCATCTGCTCACAAGCAGTACATTTTGCCTGTGGTTGCGGAATGTTTGTAATTGACAAGCTTTCCAGGGCCTACAGATGTGTGAACCCAGACTAAAGTAGTGTGTGCCTTGTGTCTAGTTTGCAGCATTATGTACAACTCTGAGGCCTCATGCACACTGAAATTTTCGCTTTTAAAAGCTCCCTCCAATCCAGCGATGTTCACAATAGCCCTGGCTGTCCTGGGACTCTCCCCCCTCATTGGCGAAGAGAGCAGCAGGAGCCCATGAGGAGAGAGCAGGGGCAGGGCCAAGCCGCGGCTCCATGTGTCTTGTGGACACATGGAGCTGCAGCTTGAGAGCGATCATGCAACAGTGCCCCCAGGGCAAACAGCTTTCTCTGTGGGTACTGCTTGAGGGGGAGGAGCCAGGAGTGTCGGTGTACTATCATTAGCCGTCCCCCATCACAAAGTGTCCGCTGTGTACTGCGCATGCGCAGTACACAGGACACCCATATTCCGAAAATTGCCGAGGATGAACGGCGCCTGCGGCGTGAGTCCACTTTCAAGCCCCACCATCCAAGTGGACATAGAGTTAGAATATAAAAGAGCCGAGCGCAGCGAGGCCGTGCCCGAAGCGTGGCGAGCGAAGCGAGCCTGCGAGGGGCCCTCTAAGTTTGACTAACCCTATGTCCGCTTGGATGGTGGGCGCTTCACCTCGACTCAAGGCGCAGGCACTGTTCATCTTCCGTCAATTTCCGAAAATCTTCATGCTCCGTACTGCGCATGCGCAGTACACTTCAGACACCTGGTGATAGCCGGACTGTTCGTGATAGAACACCGGCAAGGGACCCGAAAAGAAGAAGTGGATTGGAGCTGCTCTGTGCAAAACCATTGCACAGAGCAAGTAAGTATAACATGTTTGCGATTTAAAAATAAAATAAACGCACAAGACTTTAAAGCTGAGGGCCACCCTAAAATAAAAAACATTAACATTCTCAAAAAAAAAAAAATATAAAAAAAAAAAAAACATTGTAAAAAAAAATAAAATGCTTTTACTTACCAGAAACCCCTGTTGCTAGGCAGTCTTCCTAATCTGCCTCTTCCTATTCTGCGGCACTTCCTCCTCTTCGGTGAGCTGCCCCGTTGTCTTCTGGGACATGTGTGTGTCCCAGAAAACAACAGGGCCATTCACAAAGCACTGCGCGACTCACGCATGCGCAGTTGGAAACGGGCAGTGAAGCCGTGTGCATGGACACATAGTATAACATGCAGAGGAGTTTCGAGGCAGGGAAAATAAATAAAAACACTAATGCCCCTAGAAGTAGCTTCAAAAACACCCAGTGTGCCCGAGGCCTGACTGGCACTCACTCCAGTACAATGCAGTCAGCATAGTGTCCATCACTGAGAGTTATGCCCCGACTGCCCGGAGATTCCGACCACAAAATCTGTCGGATTTTTTCCAACGGATATTGTCCGAAACTGGTGTTGCATACACACGGTCGGACAAAGTTGTTGGAAAATCCGATCGTTCGGAACGTGGTGACGTTCGTTGGGTGTGACGGAACTACGTAGAGGCTAGTAGCCAATAGCTTTGGTCTTGTAATTTGATCTGAGCATGCGTAGCACTTTGTCAGTCGGAATTCTCTACAAACGATCGGAAAAAGTCAGATCGGATTTTTTTTGTCAGAAAATTTTAGATCCAGTTCTCAAATTTTTTCAGACGGAAAAAGTCTGATAGAGCCCACACACGATCAGATTTTCCGACAACATAATCCGATCTGACTTTTTCCGTCGGAATTTCCGGCCGTGTGTACGGGGCATTAGAAGTTGTTCACACCAAAACTGACCATTAATGGATCGAAATTTGGCCGGTTCAGCAGGGGCCAGCTGAATTCTGGTCCATCTATGGCTGTTCTCATTTAAGAAGAGCTGACCTAGTGATTTTCTCTTGAACATTACTGCTGGAAAATTTGAGTTTTATCAACACATGCAGCCAATCGGTGTGCTGATCAGTGTATTCTGACAGAGGGGAAGTCCCGCTGACACGGCACTATTCCTTCCACTGACACCAATGGGGCACTATTCCTCCCACTGACACCAATGGGGCACTATTCCTCCCACTGACACCAATGGGGCACTATTCCTCCCACTGACACCAATGGGGCACTATTCCTCCCACTGACACCAATGGGGCACTATTCCTCCCACTGACACCAATGGGGCACTATTCCTCCCACTGACACCAATGGTATGGTGCTATACCTCCCACTGACACGGCACTATTCCTCCCACTGACACCAATGATGGGGCACTATCCTCCCACTGACACCAATGGTATGGTGCTATTCCTCCCACCGACACCGATGGGGCACTATTCCTCCCACCGACACCGATGGGGCACTATTCCTCCCACTGACAGCAATGATGGGGCACTACTCCTCCCACTGACACCAATGGTATGGTGGTATTCCTCCCATTGATACCAATGGTATGGTGCTATTCCTCCCACCGACGGGGCACTATTCCTCCCACTGACACCAATGGTATGGTGGTATTCCTCCCATTCATACCAATGGTATGGTGCTATTCCTCCCACCGACGGGGCACTATTCCTCCCACTGACACCAATGGTATGGTGGTATTCCTCCCACTGACACCAATGGTATGGTGGTATTCCTCCCACTGACACCAATGGTATGGTGGTATTCCTCCCACTGACACCAATGGTATGGTGGTATTCCTCCCACTGACACCAATGGGGCACTATTCCTCCCACTGACACCAATGAAGGGCACTGTTTTTCCAACTGATACCAACAATAGGGCACCAATAGTTCCCTTAAAATCCAAAGATGGGACTCTGTTTAATCCCACTAATACTGGGACATTTTCTACTGGCCTTGGTATACCGGCATTTTGTTTAGAAAGTTTGGAGACCCCTCAGATAGATGACTAGAGATATAGATTTTTTTATGGCTAAAATTCAGCTTTAAAGTATAGCCAAAAGGTAAAACATTTTATTTTGCTGTATCTCCTATTTGTCAGCTGCCTGCGATGTGTGGGGAGGGAGGGGGAAATAGAATGGTGAGGCAGACAGCTCTGAAATCCTGGAGCCCAGTGCCCGCATGTTCTATGGGAACCAGCGCCACAATTGGGACAGAGGTGCCAGCTGCCTATCACAATTAGCACAGCTCAGAGCCGACGGAGCCCAAGCTCCTCCTCCACACTGACAGTACAGGAGGAGGAGGGACATCTGTGTGCACAGAGCCATGCTGATCAAAGGTCTGTAAATGTAGGAGGGAGAGATTTAAACTGAGCATAATCACACTGGGCAGGTTTACACAAGAGGGATGACATTGGGGGGGGGGGGGGATTACACTTCGGGGATTACACTGCAGGAATTTAAACTGGGGGGGATTTACATGGGGGGGGAGTACAATGGGGATTATGCTGGGGGAATTACACTGTGGGGGCTTTAAAACAGGGGAATAGAATGGTGAGGTTACACTATGGGGGATTAAGCTGGGAGAGTACACTGAAGGGGGGGGGGTGATTTAACTGTTAAAGCAGAGTTCCGCCCCCAAAAAAAAAAATTCAAAGCCTCCTTTTATTAATAGGACACACAACCCGTTAGGGACTGTCCTCCTGTTTGTAAATCGGAAATGTTCGTAAGTCGGCCGCGCATGCGCAGAACGACATTTACGGACATTTCCGATGTTCTGTCGAATGCCGTTCTGCGCATGCGCGGCAAATTACGGACATTTACGATGTTTGCCGTCATTTTCCGAGCCTCCGTCTGGCCGCGCATGCGCAGAACGCCCGAGCGTCCGCGGAAAATGGCAGAGGGTCCCCGCAGCGCCCGGTTCGTAAGTAGTTTCCATCAGCTGCCGGGTGCTGCCGCCATTGCGGGTAAGGGTACTCGCCAGTGCAGCTCTATGGCTTCACGCCGGGAACCCTACTGCGCATGTGTGAGGCCCCGCTCCTCTCTCCTACTGGCCAGGCGACAGGGAGGACGGTCACTGCCGCGGCCCAGACTCCTGGAAGTGGGAACAGGATACCTGTTCCCCCCCCTCCCCCCGAAAGGTACCAATTGTGGCACCGGAGGGGGAGAGGAGACAAATGAGCGGAAGTTCCACTTTTGGGTGGGACTCCACTTTAAACTGGGAGAATTTACACTGGGGAGGGGGGGCTACAATGGTGGGGTTACACTGGGAGAGTACACTGGGGGGGGGGTTACACTGTCACACTGGGAGGAATAGACAGCAGGGAATACAGTGATGGGGTTATACTACATGGTATTTAACTGGGAGGGTACACTGGGGGGGGGGGGGGATTTAACTGTTTAAATGGGAGGATTTACACAGGGAGTGGGTACAATGGTGGGGATTAAACAGAGTACACGGCGGGGGGGATTACACTGTTAAACTGAGGATTTACACTGGGAAGATTACACAGGGAGGGATTTACACTGGGAGTATGTACAGTGGCGGGGTTACACTACAGGGGGTTAAACTAGGAGAGTACACTGGGGGGGGGGGGGGGGTTACACTGTCACACTGGGAGGAATACACTGCAGGGAATACAGTGATGGGGTTATACTACATGGTATTTAACTGGGAGAGTACACTGGGGGGGGGGGGATTTAACTGTTAAAATGGGAGAATTTACACTGGAAGGGGGGTACAATGGTGGGGATTAAACAGAGTACATGGGGGGGGGGGGGAATTACACTGTTAAACGGAGGATTACACAGGGAGGGATGTACACTGCAAGGGATGTACACTGTTAAACTGAGGATTTACACTGGGAGGGATTTACACTGGTAGTATGTACAGTGGTGGGGTTACACTACAGGAGATTTGCCTGAGAGAGTACACGGGGGGAGGGGGGGGGATTACACTGAGAGGACTTACACTGTGGGGGAATACAATGGTGGGGTTACACTACAGGGGATTAAACTGAGAAAATACACTGGGGGGGGGGGGGGGTTACAGTGCAGGGGATTTAGACTTGGGGGAGATTACACTGGGCTGCTCAGTCCTATCTTTTGTCCCTGTTCAGGCCTGGGTGACACCATTAAACAGGAAGTGATATCCAGGGCTGTTTTTAAGGCAGGGCAAAAAGGGGCAGCTGCCCTGGGTCCTGTCATTGTTGTGGGGCCCAAAGCAGCTGCCTCATACTTGCCAACTATCCTAGTTTACATTTTCTCACCCCTTGAGGTTTTAGTCCTGTGCTGTGTCCCAATATCTCAGTGTGAAATGCTGCCCACCTCTGCCCTATTGTTGTGTGCAGATGACTCACCTGCAGATCCTGTGTTTACATGTAAACTACCGGAATTCATATGTAAATAGCGGCAGCAGGCGGCATTGATATGTAGATCATGCCCCCCTGAGGTCATATCCACAGTAATCGCTAGTAACCAACCAACAAGCAGAAATCATGTGCTGTAACCTCTAGCAATTAACCAGTGAGCTGTATTAAAGACGGCCCTGGTGATATCCGACCGCGATGGTGTCACCCCCATCTGTGAAAGCGAAAGGGATTGGCACGCCGGCACCGACCGCTTCATTTACAGGAGCTGGTTTGGGGTGCGCATCATATGACCAGGCACTGCTGGCCAGAAGCTAGTCTGCCCAGTAGAGCACTGGCAGGCTAGACAGGAGAGGGCCCGATGTCTACTGTCTGTCCCGCTCCTGCCGTCACTCCGCAGTGGCAGGACAGAGCACTGTGGCGGGCTGGAGGGGCGGGCCTGCTCAGTGACCCGGGATGGGGGGTTGGTGACACCATGTTTTACTGCACCAGGTGACACCAACCCTAGTTACGGCACTGCTGTCTGCGTGCCCATTAGGAAGATTCACCATCTCGCTCTCCTGTCCACCATGATCATTGAAGGTAAAAGAAAATCCTGAACTTTGAGAAAAGTAATAGAGAGGAAATCTTCCAATGGGGACACTCGTTCTGGTGACTTGGGGGGGCCCAAAGTATTCACTTAATTTGCAGGACAGGAAGTGAAGGGAAATCTCCCCAATGGGACACAGATTGCAAAAAATAAAAAGTGATGGGTTATAGCCCCCCCCCCCCCCATCACTATCCAAATGAAGAGGTTGTGCCTTTGCTCTACCTTCCCCAACATAGAAGGGGAATCTAGGTAGGAATTAACCACTTCAATACCGCCTCATGCTCATATGACGCCCACAAGGTGGATCTACCATCCTGGGTGGGCGTCATATGACGTCCTCGGATTCCCGGCCGCCTGGGGGGCGCGCGCGCCATCGCTCGGGACCCGGTGCGAGTGCCCGGCAGCCGCGATGTCCGCCGGGCACCCGCGATTGCCCGTTAAAACAACAGGACCGTGTGGGACCGTGTAGCTGTGTGTGTAAACACACAGCTCCACGTCCTGTCAGTGCAGAGGAGACCGATCATGTGATCCCAGTACGGAGGAACACATGATCAGTCTCCTCCCCCCTCCCCTCCCCCCACAGTTAGAATCACGTCTATTAGGGAACACATTAACCCCCGCAGCGCCCCCTAGTGTTAACCCCTTCCCTGCCAGTCACATTTACACAGTAATCATTGCAATTTTATAGCAACGATCGCTGTGTAAATGTGAATGGTTCCAAAAATGTGTCAAAAGTGTCCGAAGTGTCCACCGCAATGTCGCAGTCACGAAAAAAAAAATAAAAATAAAAATAAAAATAAAAAAAAAAAAAAAAAAAAAATCGCAGATCGCCGCCATTACTAGTAAAAAAAAATAAATAAAAATTCAATAAATCTATCCCCTATTTTGTAGATGCTATAACTTTTGCGCAAACCGATCTATATACGCTTATTTTTACCAAAAATATGTAGAAGAATACGTATCGGCCTAAACTGAGGAAAAAAATAGTTTTAAAAAAAAAAAAAAAAATGGGATATTTATTATAGCAAAAAGTAAAAAATATTGTGTTTTTTTTTTCAAAATTGTCGCTCTTTTGTTTATAGCGCAAAAAATAAAAACCGCAGGGGCGATCAAATACCACCAAAAGAAAGCTCTATTTGTGGGAAAAAAAGGACGTCAATTTTGTTTGGGTGTAACGTCGCACGACCGCGCAATTGTTAGTTAAAGCGACGCAGTGCCGAATAGCAAAAAGTGCTCTGGTAAGGAAGGGTGTTGAAGTGGTTAAACAAGTAAAAAGGTAAGTAACACTCGTACTGATAATATGTGATTGGGACACAGATATATAATGGATGTTCTCAGAATCTGTCTGCAAAAAGTGGAAATTCACCGTCAGAGGAAATCCCACTCCTCATAATATTCCATGATTATTTCCAATCAGCACACCGCATCGATCCCGCCTAATAAGTACCCCGTGCGATGTATTCCTAAGCACGC